>CM034237.1:33958169-34244058 GCA_019916065.1 Vitellaria paradoxa | reverse complement strand
TAATATATTCATTGAATATTCGAATACGGCTGCATTCTGCTGAGAGCTGTAGTTGCAATTCTCTGTGAATCAGTAGATGAAATTGTGAAGTTAGGAGTTTAGATTGGAGTTTTGTTTCAGTCTGAATTTCTGTTTATGCTTTTAAGGTCTGGTAAACTTGTTGGAAACAGATTTGAATTGCATTCTCCATCTTCTCTTGCTGAATTGATTGAATTTGCTGCACTACATTCCCAATCTGAATTTTCTGTTGCACATATGGATCCACCACCACTGTTCTGCCGGAAGGAAGTGTTCAAGGAGAGAATGATCAAATGGATCAAAACATCCTTAGACCTCTCCGAGAATATCTTTATCCAGCTAGACAAACCACTCCATCTTGCATTGTTCTTCCAAATGGACATCAGAATTTTATCTTAAACCTGGAACAATTCAGCTTTTACCAACTTTCATGGCATGGACTCAGAAAATCCTTATATGCATATGAAAGAATTTGAAGATGTTTGTGGAACTTGCATGGATAGGAATGTTAATGAGGACATGGTTAGGCTTAAATTATTTCCATTTTCATTGAAAGACAAGGCAAAAATGTGGTTGAATTCACTTGAGCCTAGATCAATAGGTACTTGGAGAGACATGCAAACAAAATTTTTGAAGAAGTATTTTCCTGCAAATAGAACTGTGATTCTTCAACAGCAAATAATGAATTTTGTGTGTAAATCCAATGAAACATTTGCTCAAGCATGGGAAAGATTCAAGGAATTATTGCAAGCATGTCCACATCATGGTTTTGAATCTTGGAGAATTGTTAATTTTTTCCATAATGCATTAACTCCAAATCTGAAAATGTTGGTTGCCACCATGTGTAATGGTGAATTCTATGACAAAACTGCTGAAGAGGCTTTACATTTCTTTGATGCTTTAGCTGAAAACACTAAACAGTGGGAGGTAGTCTCCCCATTTTGTTCTGAATTTTCTGACAGATCAAATGATAGAGGAAAGTTCCATCTCAATGAGGCAGATGATGTTGGAGCTAGGCTGGCTGCATTGTCAAGAAAGATTGAATTGATGGAGCAAAAGAAGCAAACATTGAAGGAGAGTGAAGTGAAGTGTGTGATGTGTGAAACCGCAGACCACAGGACTGATGATTGCCCAACACTTCCAGCCTTTAAGGAAGTTCTCTATGGTCAAGCAAATCCCACACAAGCTGCAAGACCCTTCAATCAAAATCAGGGGATGAACACATATTCGCAAGGCCATAGTCCATATTCGAATAGCTACAACCCTGGCTACAGAAATCATCCAAACCTTTCTTGGAAAGCAGAAGCACAGAACCAACAATACCAACCTCAACAAAATGTGCAACCCCAACCATTTCCTCCTCAGCCTTTTCAACCTCAGCAGAATACAAATTTTTATCAGCCACCTCACAAAAGATCTTTGGAAGACACCTTGCAACAATTTATGCAAGGGCAGATTGGAACCAACAATCAGAATTCCAAGTTTCAAGAGCAGACAAACAGGGCCATGGAAGACATCCGAAGTCAATTGTCAAAGCTAACTCAAGCTTTAACCATCAGAGAATCAGGAAAGCTTCCATCTCAGCCAAGACCAAATCCTACAAGCCAAGTTCATTTCAGTGAATCATCTTCATCTGCTGCAAATGAAAATCTGGAGCATGTACAAGCTGTTTCAACATTGAGAAGTGGTAAGCAAATTGTCAAGCCAGATTACAAACCACCTGCTGAAGAAATTGAGGAAGAAAATGAGCAAGAAATAATGAAAAATGAAGAGGAAAGTGCAGCTGAAACAGAAATTGGACAGCAGAACAGAAAGTGAACAGAAACAGCAATTTAGCACTTCTGAGAAAGAAGTCATGTTTCAGAATGAAGAGCAAGAATTGAAGCAAAATGAAAGACTAATTGGGGACAACAAGTTGGACAGCAGAAACTTTGAGGAAAAGCAGAATCTGAGCCAAGAAAATCAGGAAATTCTGATGCAGCCAAAGGGATATTCGAATACCAGCAAGCAAGATTCGAATAGCAGTAAGCAGCAAATCAGAATCCAGAGAACAGAGCAGGTAAATTCTGAAAATAAAGAGGAAATTTCTGACAATAAGAAAAAAATTTCTGAAGAAAATCAGTTTGAAAAGAGTGAGAAAGATTTGAAAATAAAGAAATTTTGAATAAAACCAATTTGGACAAATCTGAATTTGTTCCAAAACTTCCATTTCCACAAAGATTGAACAAAGCCAAGAAAGAGAATTTGAATTCTGACATCTATGAATTGTTCAAACAAGTCAGAATCAATATTCCCTTACTTGATGCAATTAAACAAAATCCATCCTATGGAAAATTTTTGAAAGATTTGTGTACTGTTAAGAGGAAAATGAATGTGAAAGAAAGAGCATTTTTGACTGAACAAGTGAGCTCCATTTTGCAATTTAAAACTCCTCCCAAATATAAAGATCCAGGTTGCCCCACCATAGCCTGCTTAATTGGGAATCAAAGGGTAGATCAAGCTTTGCTAGATTTAGGTGCAAGTGTCAACCTCTTACCATTCACTGTTTACAAACAGCTGGGGTTGGGAGAACTTAGACCTACAAGGGTGACATTACAACTTGCTGATAGGTCAGTTAAAGTCCCTAGGGGTGTGGTTGAGGATGTCTTGATTCAAGTGGATCATTTTTACTTTCCAGTGGACTTTATAGTGCTAGACACTCAGCCCATTCAAGGAAACCAACCAGCTGTACCTGTTATCCTAGGAAGACCATTTTTGGCCACCTCAAATGCCTTGATCAATTGTAGAACTGGAGTTATCAAGTTCTCCTTTGGAAACATGACAATTGAGAAAAACATCTTCAAGGTGACCAAACAGCCGAGTGATTATGAGGAAGTAGAGGAAGTTGATTGGATTCAAACAACCACTCAAGATCACTTTGATAGAGAGTATTTTGATGACCCTTTGGAGAAAGCCTTAGTGAATAATGAGCAAGTAGATTTCCTAGCTGATTGTGACTTGGAGAATTGTGAGGGAGGAGAATTTGAGGAAATGAAAAATTCAGTGCTGATGATGAATCAGTGGAGACCATCTGTTGAGTCTTTAGAGCTGCCCATAGCCAAGCCTTTGTCATTTTTGGACCAGCCACCAAAACCTGAGAGAAAACCTTTGCCAAGTGACTTGAAATATGTATTTTTAGGTGAGGGAGAGTCCTATCCAGCTGTCATTTCATCTCAGCTGAGTTTGGACCAAGAAAATAGACTTGTGGAAGTCTTGAGGAAGCATAGAGGAGCTTTGGGCTGGACTATAGCAGACTCTGCAGGGAATAAGTCCATTGATTTGCACTCATAGAATATTTTTGGAGGATGAGGCCAAGCCTATTAGGCAAATGCAAAGGAGACTCAACCCCAACATGAAAGAGGTTGTTAGAGGGGAGGTAATCAAGCTTTTGGATGCTGGAATTATCTACCCCATCTCAGATTCTAAGTGGGTGAGTCCAACTCAGGTAGTGCCTAAGAAATCTGGAGTGACTGTGATTAAGAATGAAAAAGAGGAATTAGTTCCAATGCGCATCCAAACAGGATGGCGCATGTGCATAGATTATAGAAAGTTGAATGCAGTCACAAGGAAAGATCACTTCCCTCTTCCATTCCTAGATCAGGTATTGGAAAGAGTGGCAGGGCATGCATTTTACTGTTTCTTGGATGGTTACTCTGGGTATAATCAGATTGAGATTGCATTGGAGGATCAAGGAAAAGACCACATTCACTTGCCCATTTGGCACATTTGCATATAGGCGTATGCCTTTTGGTCTTTGCAATGCTCCTGCAACATTTCAGAGATGTATGATGAGTCTGTTTAGTGATTTTGTAGAGAGATTCCTTGAAGTTTTTATGGATGACTTTTCAGTATATGGCAGTGACTTTGATACATGTTTGGGAAACTTAGAGAAGGTTTTGATTAGATGTGAGGAGAAAAACTTGGTTTTGAATTGGGAAAAATGCCACTTTATGGTAACTCATGGAATTGTCCTTGGCCACATAGTGTCTTCTAGGGGGATAGAAGTAGACAAAGCTAAAGTGGAAATTATTCAAAAACTTCCTACCCCTAGATGTGTTAAGGATATCAGATCATTTCTTGGCCATGCTGGGTTTTATAGAAGGTTTATTGCATCATTCAGTGCCATTGCTAGACCTTTGTGCAACCTTCTATCCCAGGATGTTCCCTTTGATTGGACACCAGAGTGTCAGGCCTCATTTGATAGACTTAAGAGTTTGCTCACCTCAGCTCCCATTATGCAGCCACCAGACTGGACTTTACCATTTGAGATCATGTGTGATGCTAGTGATTGTGCCATTGGTGCAGTGCTAGGACAGAGGAGGGATAGGAGACCACATGTGTTGTACTATGCTAGCAAAACCCTTAGTGAAGCACAAAGGAATTACACTACTACTGAGAAGGAGTTGCTAGCAGTAGTATATGCCTTGGACAAGTTCAGATCATACCTGGTAGGTTCTCATGTCATAGTATACACTGACCATGCTGCTTTGAAGTATCTCTTGACCAAACCTGATGCTAAGCCTAGACTTATTAGATGGATTCTTCTGCTTCAAGAATTTGATTTAGAAATCAAGGACAAAAAGGGAGTTGAAAATGTAGTTGCTGATCACCTTTCTAGACTCCCACATCAAGATTTAGCATCTTTTGATTCTCCCATCAATGAGACATTCCCTGATGAGCAGTTGTTCCACATAGACTCTTCTGAGGTACCTTGGTTTGCAGATATAGCCAACTACCTAGCTTCAGGTATTGTGCCTTCTCACTGGACCATGTTGGATAGAAGGAAGTTCTTTAGGAATGTGAGACACTTTTTCTGGGATGACCCTTATTTGTTTAAGTATTGCTCAGATCAAGTCATAAGGAGATGCATACCCGAGAGTGAAGTACAGAGTGTCATTAGTTTTTGTCATACTCTTGCATGTGGAGGTCATTTTTCAGCTAGGAAGACAGTGGCAAAGATTTTACAGAGTGGATTGTTTTGGCCTACCATGTTTAGGGATGTGCATGCCTTTTGTGTTGCTTGTGATAGGTGTCAAAGGCTTGGTAAGATCACTAGGAGAAACATGATGCCACTTCACCCCATTTATGTGCTTGATATCTTTGATTGTTGGGGTATGGATTTTATGGGACCATTTGTGAATTCATTTGGCAATGAGTATATCTTAGTGGCAGTGGATTATGTTTCAAAGTGGATAGAAGCCATACCAACTAAGACCAATGACCACAAGGTAGTGATAAAATTTTTGAAGGAAAATGTGTTTTCAAGATTTGGAATGCCAAAGGCCATGATAAGTGATAGGGGAACACATTTTTGCAATAGACATGTTGGTCTTTTGATGAAGAAGTATGGGGTGTTACACAAGGTTGGAACATCTTACCACCCCCAAACAAGTGGACAAGCTGAATTAGCCAATAGAGAGATCAAAAGAATCATTGAAAAAACAGTGAATCCCACAAGGAAAGATTGGTCTTTGAAATTGGTTGATGCACTTTGGGCTTATAGGACTGCCTACAAGACTATCCTAGGCATGTCTCCTTATAGGTTAGTGTATGGAAAAGCTTGTCATCTTCCTGTGGAACTTGAACACAAGGCCTTTTGGGCAGTGAGACATTTTAATGAGAGCATCACTGAATCTGGTTTTCAAAGAAAATTGCAACTAAATGAGCTTGAGGAGATTAGAATGATGCATATGAGAATGCTAAGATCACCAAGGATAGAGTGAAGAAATGGCATGATACACATATCCTCAAAAGAGAGTTGTTTGTGGGTCAAAAGGTCTTGTTGTATGACTCAAGGTTACACTTGTTTCCCGGGAAATTGAAGTCCAGATGGAGTGGTCCATATGTGATTCAGAACATCACTGAGTTTGGGGCTGTTGACATTCAAAATCCAACCTCCAAGAATGTTTTTAGAGTGAATGGACAGAGATTGAAAGAGTATCATGAGAATTTTGTTGCTGAAGTAGGAGAGTTGGGATCTTGAAGATCCCCCAAATTCTGTTTGAATGGAAGAAGAATTCTGATTTTGTATCATAATAGTGTAGGTTCTGTTATGTTTTTGATTTTCTGTTTTCTTTGGTTTTTGTAATTCTCTTTCTTTCATCTAAAAAAAAAAAAAATTTTCAGTTTGCAAGTTTTAACACATTGGTTTCAGCAAGTTTCATGAAGAATTGAGAATTTCTGCTTTATGTTTTACTGATATTTGAATTTTCAAAGGTTGGAACTGACATGTGCTATTTGAGGTAGCAACATCACTTGTGGTGGACCTACTTGAGAGTCAAATGGAATAAATGCATTTGCTTGATTTGTTTTGGGAGTATAATGCATTAACCAAAGTGGGTAGCACATGCTTTCAAAGTGTTTCAGAATGCAGCCAAAGAATTTCAATTGAGCATGCTTCATTAAGGATCAAGTCACATCAGCAGGTGCAACAAAAACTGATCAAATCTGGTACTGCTATAAGTCCAAATCAGATGAGAAATTCATCTCATTCGAATAGCTGAATAGTCATTTGAATAGGCCATCTGAGCACAAAATCTCATCTGTGAACAGCAACCCATCTTGCATATTTGATGCTTGGCAAAACCTCACTGCTCCTTAATTACACTCAACCCATTTTGTATTGTTTTGGTTCTACTGATTTGCATTTTCTTTGAGAATATTGCATTGAACAAGTTGGGGGGAGCAACTGTTTTGGTAATACCTTGGAGTTTCAGCTGGTCTACATCACTCAAACATGTTAACCTTAAACTCAGCAGGTACCTCTTTTCCTTTTGCACTTTATTCCAAATTGATTGACTTGTTTGTGCATTGAGGACAATGCTTGTTTTTAGTTGGGGGGGACACAATCTGAGTTTGTGGATGTGAATAGTATTTTACTGCAATTTGCTGAATTGAGTGATTGGATATGATCAGAATGTTTTGAATATGATTTGGAATTGCTTGAATTGAATTAAGATCATGCTTATGTCAGTTTGAGTTTGCATATGTTGAAAATTTGAAAAAAATTTTTTTTTTTTTTTTTGAAAATTTGGAAAAATTGCAAAACTTCTTCTTGAATTAGTTATTTCTTTTGAAATAATTTTCGAATCCTAGCTGTTGGCAAAACTTAATTTGAGTATTCTTAAGAAATGGGGAAGAATTTCTGGTTTTCTGGACACTGGAATTGCAAATTGCTGATAACCTGTATTCGAATATGGGTCTGGGTATTCGAATATGATGTCGTTTTAAATCCTGTATATACCCGTAAGTGGCCCCATTTAAGGTCCTGTTCTATTCGAATACGAGCCCTGGTGCCCACAACCCTGAAACCTTCACCATTCCACATCTTCTTCCAGTCTTTTACTTTCAGATTATCTGAGTGAGATTTTGAGTTGACATTGAAAGGAAGATTCAGATACAGAGCTGCGATTGAAGAAGCTAGGGTTTACAGCTTTGGAGAATTTCTGATAAAGGGTGAAAATCAACTGAAGCAAATGCCACCAAAGAGGATGAAGAAGATGGCTTACAAAGGTAAGGCTAAAGAAGGAGCATGAGGATTTTGAGCCAACATGGTAAGGGTTCTTCACTTGTTGTTCAGGAACCCATAACATATGAACTGTCATCTTCTAAATCAGACCGTAGGTCTTCCTCTAGAACAGAATCATTCCATTCTGTAGGCAATGAGAGTTTGAGTGAGAGACATGATGATCATGTCTCTAATGTTGAAAAGGAAAACTCTGATGGAGTTCCTGAGAATGTGCCGACTAAGGAACACACCTCTGCTCCTGAGGATGAGGTCCATACCTCTGAAAAGGTTCTTTGAGATGAACCTGAAGCACAACTGACCATGATCTTTTTGATGAGGGTTCTTTTGATAATTTGAGGTTTTCCAACAAAGCTTCAAAGCTGAAATATGATGAGAATTACAGCAAGAGAGCTGTGTTGACTGAAAGAGGAATTAAATTGGAGGATTACAATGAACCACCCTATGAATTGTTAGAGCTATTTGAGCAAAGGGGCTGGGTACATTGGGTTACAACCAGTAGGAGGGCTGTGGTACCATATGTGAGGAGAGTTTTACTCAAATGCTGAATGGGTATGATTCATGGGAGACCTGAGATAAACTCTAAGGTTAGAGGGAAGAGAATTAGTTTGAATCTTGAGAAGATTTCCTTCATAGGTCATTTGCCTGTTGAAAGAATACCCGAATCCACACCTAAACAAAAAGCAAAATGGGAGAAGCAATTGCATAAGGACAATTTGGCTAGGCTCTTCACAGCCAACCCTCGAGCTCAATGGACCACTTCTAGGATGTCCAAGTCAGGAATTACTCCCAAAAGTAATATCCTTCACATGCTGGTCTGTTCTTTATTTCTGCCCCATGCTTACAAGTCAACCATCACTCTTGAACAAGCCATGATTATGGGAAAGATGTTGTTAGGCATTCCCATGGATTTACCTTACCACATTTGGTTGGTTATTTCTCATGTGGTAGAGAAACCAGAATCCACTGCTGGGCTGCCTTTTGGAGGTTTAATTACAGAGATAATTCAGCACTTTTTGGGAATAGAGGAAGAGGTAGGAATGGCCATTGTGAAAGCTGCTCCTTTGATAGACAAATATCCTATGAATCGAAGTCGAGGACAATTGAAGAAGGCTACTCCACCTGCAGTTGAGAACAACCAGCAGCAGCCAGCAGAGGAGGAGGCAACTGAAGCAGCCCCCATGAGCACAGAGGAGAAGTTGACATTAATCCAGAAAAATCAAGAAGTGCTGATGAGGGAAGTGAGTGAGCTGAGACAGGGGCAGCAGAAGCTTATTCGAATGGTGGAAAGCATATTCGAATGGAGTCAAGAAGGGAGAAATGCTTAATTTCAGTACTTCAGCCATGATCCAGACTCTTTTGTCCTTGAAACCAGATTTTTGACAGCAAATCTTCAGAATATTTCAAATATGTTTTGTCAACAATAGGATTTGGATTAATGTTCCTGCTGTTTGTTTCTTTTGATTAGGATTAAGTTGTTTTGTTTTACTTTTGCTACCTATGACTTTGAACTTACAACTTGGAATGAATGAAATTTCTGTTTTCTTGGAATTAGTGATGTCATTTGCATAAATTGGATTGAGCTGAGTTGAAGTATGAAATTTTAAGAGTTGTTGTGGTTGCCATGTGTTTTTAAGTTGAAAAGTGTGTGAATGGATTTAGTTTGAGGATTGTTGATCTAACATTTGTCTTGAGGAATGAATTTATGAATGAATAATGTGTTTTATGGATTTCCAGATATAGTGGAGACTTAAAACCTGAAGTGAGATATTTGAGCCTTAAACTTTGTTCATGAGAGACTTCATTTACTCTAAGGGCTTTCCAAAAGCTCAAGCTTTTTGCACTTCAAATTTCTTCAATAACTCCACTTATACTATTTTGCTTTGGGTGTTTGTGAAGTGATGGATGAATGGAACTAGACTTCTGATTCTTAACTTTTATGGTTGAATGGAATGAAATCATAGAAATGATATTAGGCCATTTTTCTTAACATTTGAGCTTGGAATGCCTTTCTTTGATGAACATCATCCTTGGAGCCAAGTTTGAGCTTTATTAGAGCATTCATACTTCTTTATTCTTACCACATCATACCTTTAACCATTATGAATGCTCTTTAGCCTTCCCTAACAGATTGGAATACACTGAAAATATTAAGGAAGAGAAATGAACAACACTTTGGGATTTTGAGGTGAGAAGAAAGAAAATGAATGGAATGAGGAAAAGAAAATGTTAAGGGAAATTGTTGATAAAAAGAAAATCAAAAAGGTGGAAACTGTTTTACTTTTGAAATACATTCACTTGAGGTCAATTTCAAAAAAAAAAAAAAAAAAAAAGAAGAAGAATTGGAGAAGGGTGGAAGAAAGTTTATTTCAGTGTTCCAAATCAGTTTTTGAATTCCTTATCCTTCCCTTCTATTACCTTATTAAACCTCATGGCCCCATTACAACCCATTGCAAGTCCTAATTGATCTTTGAAAGAATTTTCATTCAATTGTGAAATTTAGGAATTAGGGAATCATGGTGAAAATTCTGAAATTACTTTGCTACATCATTCCTTCATGGAGTTATGCCAAGTCTAATTCTTTCTTGAATACATCGTTTTTGACTTGTTGATGCCACCTTCTAGAATTTGATGAACATTTACTCTTAATAGGGGCATCTTGAGTGAAACCTTGTGTGCTCTATTTTCTTTGGAGTGAATTCCAAGGTGAGATTTGAAGTCAAAACTTGGGAATGAAATGGAATGCAAAGTTCAGGATTAAATGAAGTTCTAAAAGATGTATGTTAAGATTGATAGAGTTAAAAGCTGCTATTCATTCACATTCATTTCACACATTTGGCAAGTTTCACATCTCTTATAAAATTTTAAATTTTAAACTTTGCTTATGAAAATTTTTGCTTCATGGTGTTGACTAATTCCATATGAATAGCTGAAATATCATTCAAATTGAAATGAAATTAATGCTTTTGGATTTCTCTCCTATTTCTTCTATTAGAAGCATTACTAGGGACTAGTAATGTTGTAGTTGGGGGGTGTGTGATTGGACATCAATTGTTACATATTTATACATTCAAATTACACTTGCACACATCATAAAAAGACATAAAATCTATGTTTTGTGCAGATTTCATCTCCATATCTCCAAAGTGGAATGTGTGTTGATTTCCATCACAAGAACAAGAAATTAAGCTACATTGAGGATGTTGAGAAGAAAGCATGCTGCACAACACATCAAAGGATTGAAGCTATTTCAGAAGAAGAAGAAAATTCAGTTGAAATCAATGCAAAGAGATCAGAATCACTATTCTGGAAATTTCTGCAGCAGGGGATCATATTCGAATATGGTTTTACTGTATTCGAATATAAGCTTCTTCACAGCAACGAATTCCATGTGACCCCAACTTCCCCATGTGATGTAACCTGCAATCCAGGGAGGGCAAATCAGGAAAAAGATATAGGAGAGAGAAGAAGCCATCATGAGGGAACATTCGGTTAGAGGAGAGAGAAAAGGAGGAGAGAGAAGGAAGAAAGAGTGGGAGTGAGACCCACGCGACAAAAACAGAGAACATTTTGGGGAAGAAATTCAGATTTCGGAGAGAGAGTTTTGGAGAGTTTTTCATTGAGAGTTCAGAGTTTTATATTGGAATTTCAATTCAGCATTAGAGTTTTGGAGATTTACACATTGAATTCATTCCAATTTCTGTAATCAGATTTTCAAGTCTAAATCCATTAAACTTTCAATTTCAGATTGTAATGTCTTCGAATCAGATTTGCACTTCTGTTTTTCTTCTTTTTAACATGCTCGGCTAAGATTTCTTGAGCCAAGGCAAGGGTAATGCCCTTCCAATGAATCTCAAGTGGCCGAACTTCATGAATTTACTTTGAGTTCTTATAGTTATCAAGTCAATTTGCAGCTGGGTGTCTTAGAACTCATTGATTCAAGACCCGATTAATCCAACTTTGTATATCCTATTGATGAGTTCATAGGTGTTGCTTAACTTAGAACTCTCATGACATTGTTGTATGTGGGTTGCTAGAATTAGAACTCCTATTGTCCTTAAAATAGGTTATGCACATTGAGTGTTTAATCCATGGTTTGTTTCAATTGAAATTAATTTTCTCAAAAATCAGTACAAATTGATTTGGTAATTTATAAACTCTTGGCACTTGAAATTCATTTGGATTGGTATTAAACTTGCCTTGCTCAACTTTTTTATCACTTAATCTTTTAGTTTAAATTCACTTTGCTTTTGGAAAGTTAGTTCAAAATCATCAACCAACCAAATCAGATTTTAATTTTCTATTTTACATTTTTCTGTGAGTTGTGTTTTGCCAAATTAATCTCCATTAGAGTCATTCACTTCATTACTCCCTAGATCCCTGTGGAAATGACCTGGGACTTACCAGTTATTTTGTGCTTCAACCACACCTTGCACTTGGGGGAAAACTTGTCTTGATTTACCTCACTTAACATTTTCTTTAAATTTGAATTTATAATCTGAATTTTCATTTGAGCTTTTATCTTGGAGTGAGGTAATTAAACAAGAACAAGCACAATTTATGGCGCCGTTGCCGGGGATCTTTGAGAAGCAATGGTGTTTTGAGCCTTTGGAGCATTAACTGGCAGTACATCTCACCACCATTTTCAACAACAGAGCTGCTTAACTTGTTGAGTAACTTTGTTTCATCTCTATTTCTATTTCTTTTATAGTTTTAGGTTGTTAGTTTAGTTTTAGAACTGCTTGCATCTGAATCCTGAAATTCTGATTTGAATCTATTTCATCTGATATTCGAATACGGCTGCATTTCTCTGCTGAGAGCTGTAGTTGCAATTCTCTGTGAATCAGTAGATGAAATTGTGAAGTTAGGAGTTTAGATTGGAGTTTTGTTTCAGTCTGAATTTCTGTTTATGCTTTTAAGGTCTGGTAAACTTGTTGGAAACAGATCTGAATTGCATTCTCCATCTTCTCTTGCTGAATTGATTGAATTTGCTGCACTACATTCACAATCTGAATTTTCTGTTGCACATATGGATCCACCACCACCTGTTCTGCCGGAAGGAAGTGTTCAAGGAGAGAATGATCAAATGGATCAAAACATCCTTAGACCTCTCCGGGAATATCTTTATCCAGCTAGACAAACCACTCCATCTTGCATTGTTCTTCCAAATGGACATCAGAATTTTTATCTTAAACCTGGAACAATTCAGCTTTTACCAACTTTTCATGGCATGGACTCAGAAAATCCTTATATGCATATGAAAGAATTTGAAGATGTTTGTGGAACTTGCATGGATAGGAATGTTAATGAGGACATGGTTAGGCTTAAATTATTTCCATTTTCATTGAAAGACAAGGCAAAAATGTGGTTGAATTCACTTGAGCCTAGATCAATAGGTACTTGGAGAGACATGCAAACAAAATTTTTGAAGAAGTATTTTCCTGCAAATAGAACTGTGATTCTTCAACAGCAAATAATGAATTTTGTGTGTAAATCCAATGAAACATTTGCTCAAGCATGGGAAAGATTCAAGGAATTATTGCAAGCATGTCCACATCATGGTTTTGAATCTTGGAGAATTGTTAATTTTTTCCATAATGCATTAACTCCAAATCTGAAAATGTTGGTTGCCACCATGTGTAATGGTGAATTCTATGACAAAACTGCTGAAGAGGCTTTACATTTCTTTGATGCTTTAGCTGAAAACACTAAACAGTGGGAGGTAGTCTCCCCATTTTGTTCTGAATTTTCTGACAGATCAAATGATAGAGGAAAGTTCCATCTCAATGAGGCAGATGATGTTGGAGCTAGGTTGGCTGCATTGTCAAGAAAGATTGAATTGATGGAGCAAAAGAAGCAAACATTGAAGGAGAGTGAAGTGAAGTGTGTGATGTGTGAAACCGCAGACCACAGGACTGATGATTGCCCAACACTTCCAGCCTTTAAGGAAGTTCTCTATGGTCAAGCAAATCCCACACAAGCTGCAAGACCCTTCAATCAAAATCAGGGGATGAACACATATTCGCAAGGCCATAGTCCATATTCGAATAGCTACAACCCTGGCTACAGAAATCATCCAAACCTTTCTTGGAAAGCAGAAGCACAGAACCAACAATACCAACCTCAACAAAATGTGCAACCCCAACCATTTCCTCCTCAGCCTTTTCAACCTCAGCAGAATACAAATTTTTATCAGCCACCTCACAAAAGATCTTTGGAAGACACCTTGCAACAATTTATGCAAGGGCAGATTGGAACCAACAATCAGAATTCCAAGTTTCAAGAGCAGACAAACAGGGCTATGGAAGACATCCGAAGTCAATTGTCAAAGCTAACTCAAGCTTTAACCATCAGAGAATCAGGAAAGCTTCCATCTCAGCCAAGACCAAATCCTACAAGCCAAGTTCATTTCAGTGAATCATCTTCATCTGCTGCAAATGAAAATCTGGAGCATGTACAAGCTGTTTCAACATTGAGAAGTGGTAAGCAAATTGTCAAGCCAGATTACAAACCACCTGCTGAAGAAATTGAGGAAGAAAATGAGCAAGAAATAATGAAAAATGAAGAGGAAATGCAGCTGAAACAGAAATTGGACAGCAGAACAGAAAGTGAACAGAAACAGCAATTTAGCACTTCTGAGAAAGAAGTCATGTTTCAGAATGAAGAGCAAGAATTGAAGCAAAATGAAAGACTAATTGGGGACAACAAGTTGGACAGCAGAAAATTTGAGGAAAAGCAGAATCTGAAGCCAAGAAAATCAGGAAATTCTGATGCAGCCAAAGGGATATTCGAATACCAGCAAGCAACATTCGAATAGCAGTAAGCAGCAAATCAGAATCCAGAGAACAGAGCAGGTAAATTCTGAAAATAAAGAGGAAATTTCTGACAATAAGAAAAAAATTTCTGAAGAAAATCAGTTTGAAAAGAGTGAGAAAGATTTTGAAAATAAAGAAATTTTGAATAAAACCAAGTTGGACAAATCTGAATTTGTTCCAAAACTTCCATTTCCACAAAGATTGAACAAAGCCAAGAAAGAGAATTTGAATTCTGACATCTATGAATTGTTCAAACAAGTCAGAATCAATATTCCCTTACTTGATGCAATTAAACAAAATCCATCCTATGGAAAATTTTTGAAAGATTTGTGTACTGTTAAGAGGAAAATGAATGTGAAAGAAAGAGCATTTTTGACTGAACAAGTGAGCTCCATTTTGCAATTTAAAACTCCTCCCAAATATAAAGATCCAGGTTGCCCCACCATAGCCTGCTTAATTGGGAATCAAAGGGTAGATCAAGCTTTGCTAGATTTAGGTGCAAGTGTCAACCTCTTACCATTCACTGTTTACAAACAGCTGGGGTTGGGAGAACTTAGACCTACAAGGGTGACATTACAACTTGCTGATAGGTCAGTTAAAGTCCCTAGGGGTGTGGTTGAGGATGTCTTGATTCAAGTGGATCATTTTTACTTTCCAGTGGACTTTATAGTGCTAGACACTCAGCCCATTCAAGGAAACCAACCAGCTGTACCTGTCATCCTAGGAAGACCATTTTTGGCCACCTCAAATGCCTTGATCAATTGTAGAACTGGAGTTATCAAGTTCTCCTTTGGAAACATGACAATTGAGAAAAACATCTTCAAGGTGACCAAACAGCCGAGTGATTATGAGGAAGTAGAGGAAGTTGATTGGATTCAAACAACCACTCAAGATCACTTTGATAGAGAGTATTTTGATGACCCTTTGGAGAAAGCCTTAGTGAATAATGAGCAAGTAGATTTCCTAGCTGATTGTGACTTGGAGAATTGTGAGGGAGGAGAATTTGAGGAAATGAAAAATTCAGTGCTGATGATGAATCAGTGGAGACCATCTGTTGAGTCTTTAGAGCTGTCCATAGCCAAGCCTTTGTCATTTTTGGACCAGCCACCAAAACCTGAGAGAAAACCTTTGCCAAGTGACTTGAAATATGTATTTTTAGGTGAGGGAGAGTCCTATCCAGCTGTCATTTCATCTCAGCTGAGTTTGGACCAAGAAAATAGACTTGTGGAAGTCTTGAGGAAGCATAGAGGAGCTTTGGGCTGGACTATAGCAGATCTGCAGGGAATAAGTCCATTGATTTGCACTCATAGAATATTTTTGGAGGATGAGGCCAAGCCTATTAGGCAAATGCAAAGGAGACTCAACCCCAACATGAAAGAGGTTGTTAGAGGGGAGGTAATCAAGCTTTTGGATGCTGGAATTATCTACCCCATCTCAGATTCTAAGTGGGTGAGTCCAACTCAGGTAGTGCCTAAGAAATCTGGAGTGACTGTGATTAAGAATGAAAAAGAGGAATTAGTTCCAATGCGCATCCAAACAGGATGGCGCATGTGCATAGATTATAGAAAGTTGAATGCAGTCACAAGGAAAGATCACTTCCCTCTTCCATTCCTAGATCAGGTATTGGAAAGAGTGGCAGGGCATGCATTTTACTGTTTCTTGGATGGTTACTCTGGGTATAATCAGATTGAGATTGCATTGGAGGATCAAGAAAAGACCACATTCACTTGCCCATTTGGCACATTTGCATATAGGCGTATGCCTTTTGGTCTTTGCAATGCTCCTGCAACATTTCAGAGATGTATGATGAGTCTGTTTAGTGATTTTGTAGAGAGATTCCTTGAAGTTTTTATGGATGACTTTTCAGTATATGGCAGTGACTTTGATACATGTTTGGGAAACTTAGAGAAGGTTTTGATTAGATGTGAGGAGAAAAACTTGGTTTTGAATTGGGAAAAATGCCACTTTATGGTAACTCATGGAATTGTCCTTGGCCACATAGTGTCTTCTAGGGGGATAGAAGTAGACAAAGCTAAAGTGGAAATTATTCAAAAACTTCCTACCCCTAGATGTGTTAAGGATATCAGATCATTTCTTGGCCATGCTGGGTTTTATAGAAGGTTTATTGCATCATTCAGTGCCATTGCTAGACCTTTGTGCAACCTTCTATCCCAGGATGTTCCCTTTGATTGGACACCAGAGTGTCAGGCCTCATTTGATAGACTTAAGAGTTTGCTCACCTCAGCTCCCATTATGCAGCCACCAGACTGGACTTTACCATTTGAGATCATGTGTGATGCTAGTGATTGTGCCATTGGTGCAGTGCTAGGACAGAGGAGGGATAGGAGACCACATGTGTTGTACTATGCTAGCAAAACCCTTAGTGAAGCACAAAGGAATTACACTACTACTGAGAAGGAGTTGCTAGCAGTAGTATATGCCTTGGACAAGTTCAGATCATACCTGGTAGGTTCTCATGTCATAGTATACACTGACCATGCTGCTTTGAAGTATCTCTTGACCAAACCTGATGCTAAGCCTAGACTTATTAGATGGATTCTTCTGCTTCAAGAATTTGATTTAGAAATCAAGGACAAAAAGGGAGTTGAAAATGTAGTTGCTGATCACCTTTCTAGACTCCCACATCAAGATTTAGCATCTTTTGATTCTCCCATCAATGAGACATTCCCTGATGAGCAGTTGTTCCACATAGACTCTTCTGAGGTACCTTGGTTTGCAGATATAGCCAACTACCTAGCTTCAGGTATTGTGCCTTCTCACTGGACCATGTTGGATAGAAGGAAGTTCTTTAGGAATGTGAGACACTTTTTCTGGGATGACCCTTATTTGTTTAAGTATTGCTCAGATCAAGTCATAAGGAGATGCATACCCGAGAGTGAAGTACAGAGTGTCATTAGTTTTTGTCATACTCTTGCATGTGGAGGTCATTTTTCAGCTAGGAAGACAGTGGCAAAGATTTTACAGAGTGGATTGTTTTGGCCTACCATGTTTAGGGATGTGCATGCCTTTTGTGTTGCTTGTGATAGGTGTCAAAGGCTTGGTAAGATCACTAGGAGAAACATGATGCCACTTCACCCCATTTATGTGCTTGATATCTTTGATTGTTGGGGTATGGATTTTATGGGACCATTTGTGAATTCATTTGGCAATGAGTATATCTTAGTGGCAGTGGATTATGTTTCAAAGTGGATAGAAGCCATACCAACTAAGACCAATGACCACAAGGTAGTGATAAAATTTTTGAAGGAAAATGTGTTTTCAAGATTTGGAATGCCAAAGGCCATGATAAGTGATAGGGGAACACATTTTTGCAATAGACATGTTGGTCTTTTGATGAAGAAGTATGGGGTGTTACACAAGGTTGGAACATCTTACCACCCCCAAACAAGTGGACAAGCTGAATTAGCCAATAGAGAGATCAAAAGAATCATTGAAAAAACAGTGAATCCCACAAGGAAAGATTGGTCTTTGAAATTGGTTGATGCACTTTGGGCTTATAGGACTGCCTACAAGACTATCCTAGGCATGTCTCCTTATAGGTTAGTGTATGGAAAAGCTTGTCATCTTCCTGTGGAACTTGAACACAAGGCCTTTTGGGCAGTGAGACATTTTAATGAGAGCATCACTGAATCTGGTTTTCAAAGAAAATTGCAACTAAATGAGCTTGAGGAGATTAGGAATGATGCATATGAGAATGCTAAGATCACCAAGGATAGAGTGAAGAAATGGCATGATACACATATCCTCAAAAGAGAGTTGTTTGTGGGTCAAAAGGTCTTGTTGTATGACTCAAGGTTACACTTGTTTCCCGGGAAATTGAAGTCCAGATGGAGTGGTCCATATGTGATTCAGAACATCACTGAGTTTGGGGCTGTTGACATTCAAAATCCAACCTCCAAGAATGTTTTTAGAGTGAATGGACAGAGATTGAAAGAGTATCATGAGAATTTTGTTGCTGAAGTAGAGAGTTGGGATCTTGAAGATCCCCCAAATTCTGTTTGAATGAAGAAATGATTCTGACTTTGTATCATAATAGTGTAGGTTCTGTTATGTTTTTGATTTTCTGTTTTCTTTGGTTTTTGTAATTCTCTTTCTTTCATCTAAAAAAAAAAAAAAATTTCTCAGTTTGCAAGTTTTAACACATTGGTTTCAGCAAGTTTCATGAAGAATTGAGAATTTCTGCTTTATGTTTTACTGATATTTGAATTTTCAAAGGTTGGAACTGACATGTGCTATTTGAGGTAGCAACATCACTTGTGGTGGACCTACTTGAGAGTCAAATGGAATAAATGCATTTGCTTGATTTGTTTTGGGAGTATAATGCATTAACCAAAGTGGGTAGCACATGCTTTCAAAGTGTTTCAGAATGCAGCCAAAGAATTTCAATTGAGCATGCTTCATTAAGGATCAAGTCACATCAGCAGGTGCAACAAAAACTGATCAAATTTGGTACTGCTATAAGTCCAAATCAGATGAGAAATTCATCTCATTTGAATAGCTGAATAGTCATTTGAATAGGCCATCTGAGCACAAAATCTCATCTGTGAACAGTAACCCATCTTGCATATTTGATGCTTGGCAAAACCTCACTGATCCTTAATTACACTCAACCCATTTTGTATTGTTTGGTTCTACTGATTTGCATTTTCTTTGAGAATATTGCATTGAACAAGTTGGGGGGAGCAACTGTTTTGGTAATACCTTGGAGTTTCAGCTGGTCTACATCACTCAAACATGTTAACCTTAAACTCAGCAGGTACCTCTTTTCCTTTTGCACTTTATTCCAAATTGATTGACTTGTTTAGTGCATTGAGGACAATGCTTGTTTTAGTTGGGGGGGACACAATCTGAGTTTGTGGATGTGAATAGTATTTTTACTGCAATTTGCTGAATTGAGTGATTGGATATGATCAGAATGTTTTGAATATGATTTGGAATTGCTTGAATTGAATTAAGATCATGCTTATGTCAGTTTGAGTTTGCATATGTTGAAAATTTGAAAAAATTTTTTTTTTTTTGAAAATTTGGAAAAATTGCAAAACTCTTCTTGAATTAGTTATTTCTTTTGAAATAATTTTCGAATCCTAGCTGTTGGCAAAACTTAATTTGAGTATTCTTAAGAAATGGGGAAGAATTTCTGGTTTTCTGGACACTGGAATTGCAAATTGCTGATAACCTGTATTCGAATATGGGTCTGGGTATTCGAATATGATGTCAGTTTTAAATCCTGTATATACCCGTGAGTGGCCCCATTTAAGGTCCTGTTCTATTCGAATACGAGCCCTGGTGCCCACGACCCTGAAACCTTCACCATTCCACATCTTCTTCCAGTCTTTTACTTTCAGATTATCTGAGTGAGATTTTGAGTTGACATTGAAAGGAAGATTCAGATACAGAGCTGCGATTGAAGAAGCTAGGGTTTACAGTTTGGAGAATTTCTGATAAAGGGTGAGAATCAAGTGAAGCAAAATGCCACCAAAGAGGATGAAGAAGATGGCTTACAAAGGTAAGGCTAAAAGAAGGAGCATGAGGATTTTGAGCCAACATGGTAAGGGTTCTTCACTTGTTGTTCAGGAACCCATAACATATGAGCTGTCATCTTCTAAATCAGACCGTAGGTCTTCCTCTAGAACAGAATCATTCCATTCTGTAGGAAATGAGAGTTTGAGTGAGAGACATGATGATCATGTCTCTAATGTTGAAAAGGAAAACTCTGATGGAGTTCCTGAGAATGTGCCGACTAAGGAACACACCTCTGCTCCTGAGGATGAGGTCCATACCTCTGAAAATGTTCTTTTGGATGAACCTGAAGCACAATCTGACCATGATCTTTTTGATGAGGGTTCTTTTGATAATTTGAGGTTTTCCAACAAAGCTTCAAAGCTGAAATATGATGAGAATTACAGCAAGAGAGCTGTGTTGACTGAAAGAGGAATTAAATTGGAGGATTACAATGAACCACCCTATGAATTGTTAGAACTATTTGAGCAAAGGGGCTGGGTACATTGGGTTACAACCAGTAGGAGGGCTGTGGTACCATATGTGAGAGAGTTTTACTCAAATGCTGAAGTGGGTATGATTCATGGGAGACCTGAGATAAACTCTAAGGTTAGAGGGAAGAGAATTAGTTTGAATCTTGAGAAGATTTCTTTCATAGGTCACTTGCCTGTTGAAAGAATACCCGAATCCACACCTAAACAAAAAGCACGATGGGAGAAGCAATTGCATAAGGACAATTTGGCTAGGCTCTTCACAGCCAACCCTCAAGCTCAATGGACCACTTCTAGGATGTCCAAGTCAGGAATTACTCCCAAAAGTAATATCCTTCACATGCTGGTCTGTTCTTTATTTCTGCCCCATGCTTACAAGTCAACCATCACTCTTGAACAAGCCATGATTATGGGAAAGATGTTGTTAGGCATTCCCATGGATTTACCTTACCACATTTGGTTGGTTATTTCTCATGTGGTAGAGAAACCAGAATCCACTGCTGGGCTGCCTTTTGGAGGTTTAATTACAGAGATAATTCAGCACTTTTTGGGAATAGAGGAAGAGGTAGGAATGGCCATTGTGAAAGCTGCTCCTTTGATAGACAAGATATCTATGAATCGAAGTCGAGGACAATTGAAGAAGGCTGCTCCACCTGCAGTTGAGAACAACCAGCAGCAGCCAGCAGAGGAGGAGGCAACTGAAGCAGCCCCATGAGCACAGAGGAGAAGTTGACATTAATCCAGAAAAATCAAGAAGTACTGATGAGGGAAGTGAGTGAGCTGAGACAGGGGCAGCAGAAGCTTATTCGAATGGTGGAAAGCATATTCGAATGGAGTCAAGAAGGGAGAAATGCTTAATTTCAGTACTTCAGCCATGATCCAGACTCTTTTGTCCTTGAAACCAGATTTTTGACAGCAAATCTTCAGAATATTTCAAATATGTTTTGTCAACAATAGGATTTGGATTAATGTTCCTGCTGTTTGTTTCTTTTGATTAGGTTTAAGTTGTTTTGTTTTACTTTTGCTACCTATGACTTTGAACTTACAACTTGGAATGAATGAAATTTCTGTTTTCTTGGAATTAGTGATGTCATTTGCATAAATTGGATTGAGCTGAGTTGAAGTATGAAATTTTAAGAGTTGTTGTGGTTGCCATGTGTTTTTAAGTTGAAAAGTGTGTGAATGGATTTAGTTTGAGGATTGTTGATCTAACATTTGTCTTGAGGAATGAATTTATGAATGAATAATGTGTTTTATGGATTTCCAGATATAGTGGAGACTTAAAACCTGAAGTGAGATATTTGAGCCTTAAACTTTGTTCATGAGAGACTTCATTTACTCTAAGGGCTTTCCTAAAAGCTCAAGCTTTTTGCACTTCAAATTTCTTCAATAACTCCACTTATACTATTTTGCTTTGGGTGTTTGTGAAGTGATGGATGAATGGAACTAGACTTCTGATTCTAACTTTTATGGTTGAATGGAATGAAATCATAGAAATGATATTAGGCCATTTTTCTTAACATTTGAGCTTGGAATGCCTTTCTTTGATGAACATCATCCTTGGAGCCAAGTTTGAGCTTTATTAGAGCATTCATACTTCTTTATTCTTACCACATCATACCCTTAACCATTATGAATGCTCTTTAGCCTTCCCTAACAGATTGGAATACACTGAAAATATTAAGGAAGAGAAATGAACAACATTTTGGGATTTTGAGGTGAGAAGAAAGAAAAATGAATGGAATGAGGAAAAAAGGAATTGTTAAGGGAAATTGTTGATAAAAAGAAAATCAAAAAGGTGGAAACTGTTTTACTTTTGAAATACATTCACTTGAGGTCACTTTCAAAAAAAAAAAAAAAAAAAAAGAAGAAGAATTGGAGAAGGGTGGAAGAAAGTTTATTTCAGTGTTCCAAATCAGTTTTTGAATTCCTTATCCTTCCCTTCTATTACCTTATTAAACCTCATGGCCCCATTACAACCCATTGCAAGTCCTAATTGATCTTTGAAAGAATTTTCATTCAATTGTGAAATTTAGGAATTAGGGAATCATGGTGAAAATTCTGAAATTACTTTGCTACATCATTCCTTCATGGAGTTATGCTAAGTCTAATTCTTTCTTGAATACATCGTTTTTGACTTGTTGATGCCACCTTCTAGAATTTGATGAACATTTACTCTTAATAGGGGCATCTTGAGTGAAACCTTGTGTGCTCTATTTTCTTTGGAGTGAATTCCAAGGTGAGATTTGAAGTCAAAACTTGGGAATGAAATGGAATGCAAAGTTCAGAATTAAATGAAGTTCTAAAAGATGTATGTTAAGATTGATAGAGTTAAAAGCTGCTATTCATTCACATTCATTTCACACATTTGGCAAGTTTCACATCTCTTATAAAATTTTAAATTTTAAACTTTGCTTATGAAAATTTTTGCTTATGGTGTTGACTAATTCCATATGAATAGCTGAAATATCATTCAAATTGAAATGAAATTAATGCTTTTGGATTTCTCTCCTATTTCTTCTATTAGAAGCATTACTAGGGACTAGTAATGTTGTAGTTGGGGGGTGTGTGATTGGACATCAATTGTTACATATTATACATTCAAATTACACTTGCACACATCATAAAAAGACATAAAATCTATGTTTTGTGCAGATTTCATCTCCATATCTCCAAAGTGGAATGTGTGTTGATTTCCATCACAAGAACAAGAAATTAAGCTACATTGAGGATGTTGAGAAGAAAGCATGCTGCATAACACATCAAAGGATTGAAGCTATTTCAGAAGAAGAAGAAAATTCAGTTGAAATCAATGCAAAGAGATCAGAATCACTATTCTGGAAATTTCTGCAGCAGGGGATCATATTCGAATATGGTTCTACTGTATTCGAATATAAGCTTCTTCACAGCAACGAATTTCATGTGACCCCAACTTCCCCATGTGATGTAACCTGCAATCCAGGGAGGGCAAATCAGGAAAAGATATAGGAGAGAGAAGAAGCCATCATGAGGGGAACATTCGGTTAGAGGAGAAAGAAAAGGAAGAGAGAGAAGGAAGAAAGAAGTGGAGTGAGACCCACGCGACAAAAACAGAGAACAATTTTGGGGAAGAAATTCAGATTTCGGAGATAGAGTTTTGGAGAGTTTTTTCATTGAGAGTTCAGAGTTTTATATTGGAATTTCAATTCAGCATCAGAGTTTTGGAGATTTACACATTGAATTCATTCCAATTTCTGTAATCAGATTTTCAAGTCTAAATCCATTAAACTTTCAATTTCAGATTGTAATGTCTTCGAATCAGATTTGCACTTGTGTTTTTCTTCTCTCTAACATGCTTGGTTAAGATTTCTTGAGCCAAGGCAAGGGTAATGTCCTTCCAATGAATCTCAAGTGGCCGAACTTCATGAATTTACTTTGAGTTCTTATAGTTATCAAATCAATTTGCAGCTGGGTGTTTTAGAACTCATTGATTCAAGACCCGATTAATCTAACTTTGTATATCCTATTGATGAGTTCATAGGTGTTGCTTAACTTAGAACTCTCATGACATTGTTGTATGTGGGTTGCTAGAATTAGAACTCCTATTGTCCTTAAAATAGGTTATGCACATTGAGTGTTTAATCCATGGTTTGTTTCAATTGAAATTAATTTTCTCACAAAAAACCAGTACAAATTGATTTGGTAATTTATAAACTCTTGGCACTTGAAATTCATTTGGATTGGTATTAAACTTGCCTTGCTCAACTTTTTTATCACTTAATCTTTTAGTTTAAATTCACTTTGCTTTTGGAAAGTTATTTCAAAATCATCAACCAACCAAATCAGATTTTAATTTTCTATTTTACATTTTTCTGTGAGTTGTGTTTTGCCAAATTAATCTCCATTAGAGTCATTCACTTCATTACTCCCTAGATCCCTGTGGAAATGACCTGGGACTTACCAGTTATTTTGTGCTTCAACCACACCTTGCACTTGGGGGAAAACTTGTCTTGATTTACCTCACTTAACATTTTTTTTAAATTTGAATTTATAATCTGAATTTTCATTTGAGCTTTTATCTTGGAGTGAGGTAATTAAACAAGAATAAGCACAATTTATGGCGCCGTTGCCGGGGATCTTTGAGAAGCAATGGTGTTTTGAGCCTTTGGAGCATTAACTGGCAGTACATCTCACCACCATTTTCAACAACAGAGCTGCTTAACTTGTTGAGTAACTTTGTTTCATCGGAAAGTGTTAATTCCGTTATGTAACGCCTTTTTAACACCATGTTGCTGAGTAGAGAGTTATGTATATTAGAGATAAGCTGATGTATTTAGCCATTGTTAGTCAATTAGATATTCCAACGAGATGGTGGTCTCTGCCTCCGTGTAATTATTTTATGAGAGAGCATTAGTTAACTACACACCAAGTTGTTGACAAATGTATTTTCACTGGAATGGCCACATATATCCAGTTGATTCATCTGACCAACCAAAGATCAAGCCTGATTCACATCCTCACGAAGCTCATGATAAATCCCTTTATATGTGGTATATATCTTGAGTTAGTGTTGGGGAAAAAGGGGAAAAAGGGGGAAAAAATGAATTGGCTCACCTTGTCAGAAAGCAAGAAATGAAGAATGGAATTTTCTCGGAGGCCAAGTACGAAACTAGGTACTCAAAGGAAAACTGAAAAGCCAAAAATTACTAATTCATGAAATTGAATGAATTTGTGCCATAACTTTCCTTTGAAGTAAATATTTTTTAGTTTATACTGTATTTGTGGGAGTATGGTCGTCCTCTCATGAACTAGGACTTTATATTATTGTTATACTATTTTAATTATTTGTTGTATGTTCTAGGGTGATTGTATGACTCTAGATGCGATTATTAGATCATGCTTGGGTTATGAAATTCCAGGCATGACATTTCACACCTAACACAGCTTTTTGAGCTCTTATCTAAACACAATGGCGGTTGAATGGCTTGGGCATATTTGGATGTGAGGCAATGGGTGGCATGGATGCACAAGTTCGCTCGCTACTAGGCTGAAATATGTGTTGGCGTTCAAACTCCATGAAGTTTGAATGAGAATGTTGTTTGGAGTGGGGCATAAGTTTGGCGTTCGTTGGGTGGGGGGTGTGTGGGAATGGTTTGGCACGTCCTTTTGCCATTGATAGTTCGAACGTTGCTTTCTACAGCTAATGGTTTGGGCATTGTTTCTTCTCACTGCTAGTTTTGTGTGAAGATGGACTTCCATGTCTAGACATAGGTTGCTGCAGAAGATAATTTCTTATATTTTCACCCTCACGATGGTTGGTGTGTGTTTGTTTATTACAATGGATGACCGCTTTAGGACTATAGACAACTACTTATAGCGGCAGAAGCAAAACTCTCTTTTTAGTATTGATAGTCTTATTTGCCTATAGAATAATTATGAAAACTGTAAACAAAGCTAATGAAAAAGTATATTTTGTTTGAAATTCTTATTTTTACTTATTCTTATTGCAAAAATAAAACTACAATTATCCTTTTTCCATAACGAAAATGATTAGCAATTATATGGTGTAATAAATAATAAAATATTAAAAGTCAAGCATCTTGAATCCATTGGATTATATACATAACTCCTAGTCTTTTTAATATCTTGGATACTATTTTGATATCTAATTTGATTATTGGAATAAACATAGACAACAAAGTTTCGTTCAGAATATGATGTAATTATAAATTCAAAATTTTTGTTGTATAAGTGGGCTGATTTTTTTCTTTACCAAATTTATAAAAAAAATGTAGTAATTTTTAAATAATTGAAGAAAGTCCCTGCAACTACTATTAAATTGTTCAAAGTGTAAATTATCCATTTTTTTATGCCAGTAGATGAAAAACTTAGAAAATAAACAATTATTAGCACCATTTGAAGTATGGTGGTAAAATGGGCGGGTTGGGCAGATTAGTGATGGGTTTAAACGGGTTGAAGGTTAAATGAGTGTAATCCAAACTCACCCATTAAAAAGGTAGGTTAAATATGGACGGGTTGAATACGGATTATTACGAACCCATGAACCCATATAACAACCCATTTACTTATAACCTAACTTACTTTTAAAAAAAATTTTAATTTTTTTTAATTAATGTGTATATATATAAATACATCAATATTTATTTTAATTAATATAATATTATACATATTATATAATATATATATATTATATTTACAATTTTCAGTTAATTTCGAATTTATACGAATCAATTTATTTTTTATTCAATTTTAAATCAACAACTCTCCCTTTCTCTGTGGGTGTGTGTGTGCGTGCGTGTGCGCGCGCGCATGCATGCACGTGTGTGCGCGTGCGCGCATGGGAGTGTGTGCATATGCGCACACGTGTGTGTGGGTGTGTTTGCGTGTGTGTGTGCGCGTGCGCGCACGTACATGTGTGTACGCCCGCGTGTGTGCACATGTATGCGCGTGGGTGTGTGGGAGTGTGTGCGCGTGCGCACGCGCGTGTGTGGGTGCGTTTGCGTGTGTGTGTGCATGCACGCGCGCGTACGTTTGTGTGCACACGCACGTATGTGTGCGTGTGCGCACGCGCGTGTGTGTGTGCACGTGCGTGTGCGTGGGTGTGTGTGTGGGTGTGTTTGCATGTGCGCGTGTGTGTGTGGGAGTGTGTGCAAGCGAGCGCGTGTATGCGCGTGTGCGCGTGTGTGTGGTTGTGTTTGCGTGTACGTGCACGCGCGCGCATGTATGAGCGCGTGTGTGCACGCGCGCGCGTGTATTAGTGTGTGTGCGCACGCGCGCGCACTTGTGTGTGAGGGTGTGTATGCATATGCGTGGGTGCACACGTGTACATGCGTGTTTTTGTGTGTGTGTTTGTGTGCTCTTTCTATCTGGAGAGAGAGAGAGGTGAGAGAGAGAGCAGTGTAAAGAGGGAGATTAAACTAGTTTTTTTTAATTTAAATGAGTGTTTTAACGGGTTCCGTTTATAACCCAATTACACTCGTTTATAAATGGGTGTTTTATAAGTTATCCAATTACAATCCAATTAATAAAATAATAGGACCCAAACCCGTTTATTATGAGTTTAATTTGACAGATTGATGAATTTGGGTTGATTTTACCACCCTTAATTTGAAGATAATAGGGTTCTTTGCCAACAACAAATGATTGATGGACCTCCGTGTTTAATTTACCTTGAAAATTTTATGTTCTATTCTTGATTGCCAGAAGTAATCAACGAACATGATTTGGCTGACCTGGTTGGATATTTGAATTTCGTCAAATAGCCTTGAAGCCTTCACCTTCAGCTTCATGATGTACAGCTAAACAGAGTTTTTTTTTCTCTGCCCCGGTCTTCACACAACCCACAAAGACTAGTCCACTACTTCATCCTGCCAATGAAAGTAATTACACTCTTACATATTTATAATAATATATCAACCTCAACGCAGTGAGCTTTTGCTTTGCGAAAGCGAAAGTCCATTGTAAGTCTTTGTTTCTCACAAGGGCAATTTGGTGATATAAACCTACTTTATGTATCTATTTCTATTTTGTATACTAAGTGGAAGTGGTGCTTTGGCTTTCAGGCGTCCTTATTTTGATCAGAAAAATAAAAAAATAGAAAAAGAAAAAATAAGTGGAAGCGGTGCTTTGGCTTTCAACGTCCTTATTTCCTTCCAGTTATACTCCCACTGCTTTTTAGCTTTTTACCGTTATGGCTCTTTTGTCTTTTCTCTCTCTTTTTTTTTTTTTTTTCTTTTCTTTATTTCTTTCGTTCTTCCTTTCTTATCTTTAAAGAATAGATCGATAATATATCTTAAAGAATAGATCGATAACAAAAATGGGAATGTGGCTTTTGGTTTGGCATTTTTTTTCAATTATGCCTCTACTATTTTTCACTTATTTTACCATTTTTCCCTTTTATTTAAGAGTAATGCTAAAGGGCTTTTGGCATTTTTTTTTTTTTTTTACTTTGACCTTGTTCCCATTAAAGTTTCTTTCCATTTTACCTTCCGTGTGTTTCTTTTAATTTTTTTAAGAGTTACTTTTTTATCTATTTTTATTTTGATTTTTCTATTTATATTTTATCTTATATATATATATATATATGTATTCTATATAATAAGACGCAATGCACTTTCAATATACATATTTTTACCTTTTTTCTTAATTTTACTCTTATTTTATATTTTTTTATCCTTTAAGTGTTGTTATATTTATTTTATAAGCTACAATACGCTTTTAATAAATATATCATACCTTTTTTATTCATTTTTACCCTTATTTTACTTATTTTTTTTATCCTTTAAGTGTTGCTGTATTTTATCTTTTTTCAAGCCGCGAGGGACTTTCAATGTACATATGCTACTATTTTTTTTTTATTTTTATCCTTAGTTTTATATATTTTTTGTTTCTTCAATTGTTAATGCATTTTTTTACAATAAACCACAATACAATTTCAATGTACATTTTAGTCATTTTTTTATTTTTCTACTTGCTTTATATTTTCTTTTCCTTCAAGTGTTACTGTTTTTTTTTTTTTTTTTGAGTTTTAATTTTTTTGGATAAATTCAAATTTATTTTATTAATTATTTTTATTTTTTTATTATGTTATTTTCTATTTATTTAATTTTTTTCTCGCCCACTTGTGTATTTGTATATCTCTTTACATGTAAAAAAAAAAAAAAAAAAAAAACAGAGAGAAAAGGATAAGGATTCAAAATTTGTTCTTTTGTTTAACTTGTGTCTCGATCAAGAATTTGTCAAAAAAAAAAAATATGAAAATTGAAAATTCTTTTTCTTATTTAGGTTATGGTACAAAACGTAACAAAAAAATATATGAAATATAAAAATTAAATTAAATAAATTAATATAATAATTAATATCTTTTATTTTAATTTTTTAATCCATTTTAATGATTTTGTGATTCTTTTCATTGTTTTCTACCTTTTTCTTTTTATTTTTACTTTATTTTTATTTTTTTCAGCAAATTTTACTCTAAACATACTTTTTTTTTCCTTTTAAAGTTTTATATTTCTTGTGACAAGTTTAAATTTTTTATTAATTGTTTTTTTCTTATTTTTTATTATTTTATTTCATATTATCGAATTTCTTTTATTATAGGTTTTAATCCATTTAGATAAAGATAAAATATTTTTTTCGTAGTTGTATGTCTCTTTATTATTTTATTCAATGTTCGTTAATTTTTTTCTCTAGCAACCACTTAACTTTATTTGGCTTATTAATTTATCACCTAAAAAATAGTGAGATATAAATTTAAAATTTCTATCTAATTGAGATTGTAATAGATAATGCAAGAAATAAATTAGTCAAATTTAAAAAATAATACATTAATGAATATTTTTATTTTCTTATATTTTTATTTCCATTCAAAGAAAAATATATAATTTAAATTTTATATTTTCTTCTATTTGTTTGTATTTTTATTTATTTATTTTTCCTTTTATCTTTTTTTCTCTCACTAATTTTTTTCTTCAAATACAATTTTAATAAATTTATATTTTTTTTTCTTGATATCAACCCCTGCTTTGCAAGGTCAGTTGTTCACTAGTCTATATATATATATGAGGGGGAATATTGCATTGGCTTTCAACGTCTTTAATTTTTTTCGGTTATACCCCTATTACTTTTTACTTAGGTATCATTAGAGAAGAAAGAGTTAATTGATTTATTTACTTATTTATAAAATGATTAGATTTATCTTTTTATATTTTAATTTTTTTTTAAATCTTTAAGGGTAAAAAGTTAATTAACTAAAATTAAAAAGTCACAGTAAAAAAAGTTACTTTTTTCATTTCTAAACTACAAAAATAACTGAGTTATTTAATTAAAAATAAGCTAGCTATTATAAAAAATAAACCAACTATTTTCCTTTCCTAACCTAACCTTATTATCGCTTTGCTTTTTGTCTTTTCTGTTGTTTTTTTCGTTTTTTTTTTTTTGGTTTTTTTTTTTTTTTTGGTTTTTTTTTGGAAGAATAGATAATATATAGGGGTGTGGCTTTTGATTTGGCATTATTTTTTTCAATTATACCCTGCTGTTTTTTATTTAGCACCATTTTGTCTTTTCTTTCCCCCTTTTTTTTTTTTTTAATAAGAGTAAAGGCATTTTGGCACCATTTTTTTTTTCTTTTATTTTGACCTTCTTTCTATTTAAGGTTTATTACCGTTTTATGGTTTATTTTGGCACCTTCTTTCTATTTCTCTCTTTTTTATTTTTTTAAGAGTTATTTTTCTTTAATGTTTATTTTTATTTTTTTTCTATGTGTATTCTATTTTCTATAAATCTATTCTATATAATAACACAATGTACTTTCAATGTACATAATTTTACTTTTTTTTTTTAATTTTTGTTCTTATTTTATATTTTTTTATCCTTCAAGTGTTGCTATATTTTTTTAATAAACTGTAATACATTTTCAATGTACATATTTTACCATATTTTTTCATTTTTGCCTTTATATATTTTTTTATCCTTTAGGCATTGCTTTTTTTTTTTAATAAGCCGCAATGGACTTTCTATAAATATATTTTTTCATTTTTGTCCTTATTTTATATTTTTTTATCCTTTAGGCATTGCTTTTTTTTTTTCTTTAATAAGCCGCAATGGACTTTCTATATTTTTTTATTTTTTCATTTTTGTCCTTCGAGTATTGATGTATTTTTTTAATAATAAATCACCAATACTCATTCAACGTACATATTTTTATCAATTTTTTTCATTTTTGTCCTTATTATATATATATTTTATTCTTCAAGTGTTGCTATTTCTTTTTTTTTTTATAGAGTTTTGGTTTTTTTAGATAAACTCAAATATTATTTTGTTAATTATTTTTTATATTTTTATTATGTTATTTCATATTTATTCAATTATTCTTTTTATTTCTCACTCGTGTTTTTGTATCTCTCTCTATGTGAACCAAAAGAAAAAAGAAAGAGATAAGAATTCAGAATTTCTTTTTTTATTTAGGTTATGATACAAAATGTAAAGGAAATGAATGAAATATAAAAAATTAAATTAAATAAATTAATATATTAATTAATGCTTTTTATTTTAATTTTTTAATACATTTTATATATTTAAGAATTTTATGAGTTTTCATTGTTTTCTATCTTTTCTTTTTATTTTTACTTCATTTTTCTTTTTATTCACCTAATTTTTACTCCAAACACACTTTTTTTTTTTTTGGCTTTTAAAGTTTTATATTTTTTTGACAAGTTCAAATATTTTTTATTAATTATTTTTCATCTTTTTTATTATTTTATTTTATTTTATCAAAATTTTTTCTCTCTCACACATCTCTCTCGACATAAAGAATTGGAAAGTGATGCATATATCAAATTCATTCTTTTGTTTGGGTTATGATGAAAAATAAAAGGAAAAATGAATGAAAATTAAGAAATTGAAAACTAAATATATTGATAATTATTTTTTGTTTTATTATATATTTTTTAATTTATTTAAATAAGAATAAAATATTTTTTGACAATTATTTTCTCTATATTATTTTGGGTCGTTTGGTTTGAAAAAAAACTCCAAAAAACTTTATAAATCTCTATTAACTTTATATCACATCAACTTTTTTCTTTCACTGCACGTATTACGAACTCTTAATTTATCTCAATTTATCTAAATTTTTCTCACTTTTTCTTACTTCAAACAACCCCATTATTTTATTCGATGTAATCAATTGTTTCTCTAGCATCCACTTAAGCTTATTTGACAAAATTTCTCTCTTATTTAAATTGTAGTAGAAAATGTAAAAGATTAATTAAATAAATTTAAAAACTAATACATTAATAAATATTTTTATTTTCTTATATTTTTAAATTCATTTAAATAAAGATATGTATTTCGAGTTTTATATTTTTTTTCTATTTGCTTGCATTTATTTATTTATTTTTTCTTTTTATCTTTTTATTCACTGACTAATTTTTTCTTCAAATACTACTTTAACAAATTTATATATATATATATATATATTGTTAATATCAGCCCGTGCAAAAGCACGGACATTTTTCACTAGTATATTTATACGTAAAAGATTCTCTCCATTCCACGCGTCGTTTGACGTTTCAACACATTATGTCAATTTTTTTAAAATGGACACTTCTGTATGGAAGTAAAATAGAGGGGGCGAAGACTTGGACTGGCAATCGTTCAAGCCTTCGTGGTTCTGTTCTGGTTTTTATGAGGAAAATGAGTAGGAAACTCCTGCGAAAAGGCTTGCCTAACTGACTATTAATCCCCTATCTATGCTATGAAGAGGCACAGAAGCCACAGTTTGGTCTAATTGTTATTCTAGTTTGTGTGCAAGTCTTCCAATATTAACAAAAATAACCATCCAAATCCAAGTGACCTTAGGCCTATGGTAGAGTCTAACCTTGTCTTTAGCAATGACCACTTGGTTCCCCCCCCCCTCTCTCTCTCTCTCTGCCTGCCTGCCATATGCAGTGTATATGAGTGGTGATGCATTTGTATATGAAAATTAATTGGGTACAAATATAATGGCTGTTTCCCCCTCCTCATTTTTTGCTTTCCTTCTTGTTGTTGTGGCTCATCTGGTGATTCTTAACTTCGCTGCTGCTTCAGAAAAGTACCAGCCCAATTGTCCAGAGTCCTTCAACTTATCATGTGGAAGTACTACTACAGGGAAGATCAAGTTCCCATTCACCACCGACAAATATCCTGGATGTGGGCTGTGCACTGTAAATTGTTCTGGAAAGGTTCCAATAGTCCAATTGGTCAGAGGACAACAATGGTATCAATTTAAGGAAATCAAGGATGAAGTCATCATTATCGACTTAAGAAGCCTCAGAAGCTCCAGAAGTTGTGATCTTTTCAATGAGTCGCTTCTTCCTTTTTTTCTTCGCAGTACACCTTCTATTTTCTTTCATATCTCCTACCCACCGTTGTTCAAATGCAAGAACATCAGTGGTGAACGTGACCAGCAGACGAGAACAGATCAGATCTTCCATTATCGTAATTATTCCTCATATAACAACTGTCGTCCAGGCTTCACTGTCTACTACAAAAATCTACTTCATGCAACTACTGATGAAACTCTTGTCAGTCCTCCGGATGGATGTACTGGAATTCCACTACCATCAACCGAAAATGCCAGCGATGTATTCTCAATATTGGATGTTGACGATGTTGACTTCTCAATTCATTGGGCCGTGTCAGGAGATTGCCGTAAGTGTCGCGATGATCGGAAAGTGTTAATTCCGTTATGTAACGCCTTTTTAACACCATGTTGCTGAGTAGAGAGTTATGTATATTAAAGATAAGCTGATGTATTTAGCCATTGTTAGTCAATTAGATATTCCAACGAGATGGTGGTCTCTGCCTCCGTGTAATTATTTATGAGAGAGAGCATTAGTTACTACACACCAAGTTGTTGACAAATGTATTTTCACTGGAATGGCACATATATCCAGTTGATTCATCTGACCAACCAAAGATCAAGCCTGATTCACATCCTCACGAAGCTCATGATAAATCCCTTTATATGTGGTATATATCTTGAGTTAGTGTTGGGGAAAAAGGGGGAAAAAATGAATTGGCTCACCTTGTCAGAAAGCAAGAAATGAAGAATGGAATTTTCTCAGAGGCCAAGTACGAACTAGGTACTCAAAGGAAACTGAAAAGCCAAAATTACTAATTCATGAAATTGAATGAATTTGTGCCATAACTTTCCTTGAAGTAAATATTTTTTAGTTTATACTGTAGTTGTGGGAGTATGGTCGTCCTATCATGAACTAAGACTTTATATTATTGTTATACTATTTTAATTATTTGTTGTATGTTCTAGGGTGATTGTATGACTCTAGATGCGATTATTAGATCATGCCTGGGTTATGAAATTCGAGGCATGACATTTCACACCTAACACATAGCTTTTTGAGCTCTTATCTAAACACAATGGCGGTTGAATGGCTTGGGCATATTTGGATGTGAGGCAATGGGTGGCATGGATGCACAAGTTCGCTCGCTACTAGGCTGAAATATGTGTTGGCATTCAACCTCCATGAAGTTTGAATGAGAATGTTGTTTGGAGTGGGGCATAAGTTTGGAGTTCGTTGGGTGGGGGGTGTGTGGGAATGGTTTGGCACGTCCTTTTGCCATTGATAGTTCGAACGTTGCTTTCTACAGCTAATGGTTGGGCATTGTTTCTTCTCACTGCTAGTTTAGTGTGAAGATGGACTTCCATGTCTAGACATAGGTTGCTGCAGAAGATAATTTCTTATATTTTCACCCTCACGATGGTTGGTGTGTGTTTGTTTATTACAATGGATGACCGCTTTAGGACTATAGACAACTACTTATAGCGGTAGAGGAAAATTCCTCTTTTTAGTAGTGATAGTCTTATTTGCCTATAGAATAATTATGAAAACTGTAAACAAAGCTAATGAAAAATTATATTTTGTTTGAAATTCTTATTTTTACTTATTCTTATTGCAAAAATAAAACTACAATTATCCTTTTTCCATAACGAAAATGATTAGCAATTATATGGTGTAATAAATAATAAATATTAAAAGTCAAGCATCTTGAATCCATTGGATTATATACATAACTCCTAGTCTTTTTAATATCTTGGATACTATTTTGATATCTAATTTGATTATTGGAATAAACATAGACAACAAAGTTTCGTTCAGAATATGATGTAATTATAAATTCAAAATTTTGTTGTATAATGGGCTGATTTTTTTCTTTACCAAATTTATAAAAAAAAATGTAGTAATTTTTAAATAATTGAAGAAAGTCCCTGCAACTACTATTAAATTGTTCAAAGTGTAAATTATCCATTTTTTCTTTATGCCATTAGATGAAAAACTTAGAAAACAAACAATTATTAGTAGCATTTGAAGTAGGATGGCAAAATGGGCGGGTTGGGCGGGTTAGTGATGGGTTTAAACGGGTTGGAGATTAAATGGGTGTAATCCAAACTCACCCATTTAAAAGGTGGGTTAGATATGGACAGGTTGAATACGGGTTATTATAAACCCATGAATCCATATAACAACCCATTTACTTATAACCTAACTTACTTTAAAAAAAAAATTTAAAAATTTTTTCAATTAATGTGTATATATATAAATACATCAATATTTATTGTAATTAATATAATATTATACATATTATATATTATATTTACAATTTTCAGTTAATTTCGAATTTATACGAATCAATTTATTTTTTATTCAATTTTAAATCAATAACTCTCTCTTTCTCTGTGGGTGTGTGTGTGCGTGCGTGTGCGCGCGCAGATGTGTGCGTGTGTATGTGCATGCACGTGTGTGCGCGTGCACGCATGGGAGTGTGTGTGTACGCGCGCACGTGTGTGTGGGTGTGTTTGCATGTGTGTGTGTGCGCTGTGCGCACATGTACATGTGTGTACGCGCGCGTGTGTGCACATGTATGCGCGTGGGTGTGTGGGAGTGTTTGCTTGTGTGTGTGCATACACGCGCACGTACGTTTGTGTGCACACGCTCGTGTGTGCGCGTGTACGCTTGCGTGTGTGTGTGTGTGTGCACGTGCATGTGCGTGGGTGTGTGTGTGGGTGTGTTTACATGTGCGCGTGTGTGTGTGGGAGGTGTGCACGCGAGCGCGTGTATGCGCGTGTGCGCGCGTGTGTGTGTGGGTGTATTTGCGTGTATGTGCACACGTGCGCATGTATGAGCGTGTGTATGCACGCGCGCGCGTGTATTAGCATGTGTGTGCGTGCACGCGCACTTGTGTGTGAGGGTGTGTTTGCATGTGCGTGGGTGCACGCGCGTACATGCGTGTTTTTGTGTGTGTGTGCTCTTTCTCTCCGGAGAGAGAGAGAGGTGAGAGAGTGCAGGCTAAAGAGGGAGATTAAACTAGTTTTTTTTTTTAATTTAAATGAGTGTTTTAACAGATCCCGTTTTACAACCCAATTGCACTCGTTTATAAATGGGTGTTTTATAAGTTATCCAATTACAACTCAATTAGTAAAATAATAGGACCCAAACCCATTTATTATGAGTTTAATTGGACGGATTGATGGATTTAGGTTGATTTTGTCGCTCTTAATTTGAAGATAATAGGGTTCTTTGCCAACAACAGATGATTGATGGACCTCCGTGTTTAATTGACTTCGAAAATTTTATGTTATATTCTTGATTGCTAGAAGTAATCAACGAACATGATTTGGCTGGCGTGGTTGGATATTTGAATTTCCTCAAATGACCTTGAAGCCTTCACCTTCGGCTTCATGATGTACAGCTAAACAGAGTTATTTTTTCTCTGCCCCGGTCTTCACACAACCCACAAAGACTAGTCCACTACTTCATCTTGCCAATGAAAGTAATTACACTCTTACATATTTATAATAATATATCAACCTCAACGCAGTGAGCTTTTGCTTTGTGAAAGCAGAAGTCCATTGTCAGTCTTTGTTTCTCACAAGGGCAATTTGGTGATATAAATATACTTTATATGTCTATTTCTATTCTGTATAATAAGTGGAAGGGGTGCTTTGGCTTTCAGCGTCCTTATTTTGTTCAGAAAAATAAAAAAAGAAAAAAATAAGTGGAAGCGGTGCTTTGGCTTTCAACGTCCTTATTTTCTTCCTGTTATACCCCCACTGCTTTTTGCTTTTTACCGTTATGATCTTTTGTCTTTTCCCTCTTTTTTTTTTTTTTTTTCTTTTCTTTATTTCTTTCTTTCGTTCTTCCTTTCTTATCTTTAAAGAATAGATCGATAATAAAAATGGGAATGTGGCTTTTGGTTTGGCATTTTTTTTCAATTATGCCTTTACTATTTTTCACTTATTTTACCATTTTTCCCTTTTATTTAAGAGTAATGCTAAAGGGCTTTTGGCTTTTTTTTTTTACCCTTATGTGTGTTTTTTTTTAATTTTTTAAAGAGTTACTTTTTTATCTATTTTTATTTTGATTTTTCTATTTATATTTTATCTTATATAAATATATTCTATATAATAAGACGCAATACACTTTTAATATACATATTTTTACCTTTTTTTTCTTAATTTTACTCTTATTTTATATTTTTTTGTCCTTTAAGTGTTATATTTTTTTTATAAGCTACAATACACTTTTAATATACATATCATACCTTTTTTTTTTCATTTTTACGCTTATTTTACATTTTTTTTTATCCTTTAAGTGTTGCTGTATTTTATTTTTTTTGTAAGCCGCAAGGAACTTTCAATGTACATATGCTACTATTTTTTTTTTTTTTTGGTCCTTGTTTTATATATTTTTTGTTTCTTCAATTGTTAATGCATTTTTTTACAATAAACCGCAATACAATTTCAATGTACATTTTTGTCATTTTTTTATTTTTCTACTTGCTTTATATTTTCTTTTCCTTCAAGTGTTACTGTTTTTTTTTTTTTTTCGAGTTTTAATTTTTTTAGATAAACTCAAATATTATTTTATTAATTATTTTTATTATTTTTATTATGTTATTTCCTATTTATTTAATTTTTTTCTCTCCCACTTGTGTATTTGTATATCTCTTTACATGTAAAAAAAAAAAAAAAAAAAAAAACAAACAGAGAGAAAAGGATAAGGATTCAAAATTTGTTCTTTTGTTTAACTTGTGTCTCGATCAAGAATTTGTCAAAAAAAAAAAAAAAATATGAGGATTGAAAATTCTTTTTCTTATTTAGGTTATGGCACAAAACGTAACAAAAAAATATATGAAATATAAAAATTAAATTAAATAAATTAATATAATAATTAATATCTTTATTTTAATTTTTTAATCCATTTTAATGATTTTGTGATTCTTTTCATTGTTTCCTACCTTTTTCTTTTTATTTTTACTTTATTTTTATTTTTTTCAGCAAATTCTTACTCCAAACATAATTTTTTTTTCCTTTTAAAGTTTTATATTTCTTGTGACAAGTTTAAATTTTTTATTAATTGTTTTTTTCTTATTTTTTATTATTTTATTTCATATTATCGAATTTCTTTTATTATAAGTTTTAATCCATTTAGATAAAGATAAAATATTTTTTTTCGTAGTTGTATGTCTCGTTATTATTTTATTCAATGTTTGTTAATTTTTTTCTCTAGCATCCACTTAACTTTATTTGGCTTATTAATTTATCACCTAAAAAATAGTGAGATATAAATTTAAAATTTCTATCTAATTGAGATTGTAATAGATAATGCAAGAAATAAATTAGTCAAATTTAAAAAATAATACATTAATGAATATTTTTATTTTCTTATATTTTTATTTCCATTCAAAGAAAAATATATAATTTAAATTTTATATTTTCTTCTATTTGTTTGTATTTTTATTTATTTATTTTTTCTTTTATCTTTTTTTCTCTCACTAATTTTTTCTTCAAATACAATTTTAATAAATTTATATTTTTTTTTCTTGATATCAACCCCTGCTTTGCAAGGTCATTGTTCACTAGTCTATATATATATATATATAAGGGGGAATATTGCATTGGCTTTCAACGTCTTTAATTTTTTTCAGTTATACCCCTATTACTTTTTACTTAGGTATCATTAGAGAAGAAAGAGTTAATTGGTTTATTTACTTATTTATAAAATGATTAAATTTATCTTTTTATATTTTAATTTTCTTTTAAATCTTTAAGGGTAAAAAGTTAATTTAACTAAAATTAAAAAGTCACATAAAAAAAGTTACTTTTTTCATTTCTAAACACAAAAATAGCTGACTTATTTAATTAAAAATAAGCTAGCTATTACAAAAAATAAACCAACTTTTTCCTTTCCAAACCTAACCTTATTATCGCTTTGCTTTTTGTCTTTTCTGTTGTTTTTTTGGTTTTTTTTTTTTTTGGTTTTTTTTTTTTTTGGTTTTTTTTGGAAGAATAGATAATATATAGGGGTGTGGCTTTTGATTTGGCATTATTTTTTTCAATTATACCCTGCTGTTTTTTATTTAGCACCATTTTGTCTTTTCTTTCCCCCCTTTTTTTTTTAATAAGAGTAAAGGCATTTTGGCACTATTTTTTTTTTCTTTTATTTTGACCTTCTTTCTATTTAAGGTTTATTACCGTTTTATGGTTTATTTTGGCACCTTCTTTCTATTTCTCTCTTTTTTATTTTTTTAAGAGTTATTTTTCTTTAATGTTTATTTTTATTTTTTTTCTATGTGTATTCTATTTTCTATAAATCTATTCTATATAATAACACAATGTACTTTCAATGTACACAATTTTACTTTTTTTTTAATTTTTGTTCTTATTTTATATTTTTTTATCCTTCAAGTGTTGCTATATTTTTTTAATAAACTGTAATACATTTTCAATGTACATATTTTACCATTTTTTTTCATTTTTGCCTTTATATATTTTTTTATCCTTTAGGCATTGCTTTTTTTTTTTAATAAGCCGCAATGGACTTTCTATATATATATTTTTTCATTTTTGTCCTTATTTTATATTTTTTTATCCTTTAGGCATTGCTTTTTTTTTTTTCTTTAATAAGCCGCAATGGACTTTCTATATTTTTTTATTTTTTCATTTTTGTCCTTCGAGTATTGATGTATTTTTTTAATAATAAATCGCCAATACTCATTCAACGTACATATTTTTATCAATTTTTTTCATTTTTGTCCTTATTATATATATATTTTATTCTTCAAGTGTTGCTATTTCTTTTTTTTTTTATAGAGTTTTGGTTTTTTTTAGATAAACTCAAATATTATTTTGTTAATTATTTTTTTTATTTTTATTATGTTATTTCATATTTATTCAATTATTCTTTTTATTTCTCACTCGTGTTTTTGTATCTCTCTCTATGTGAACCAAAAGAAAAAAGAAAGAGATAAGAATTCAGAATTTCTTTTTTTATTTAGGTTATGATACAAAATGTAAAGGAAATGAATGAAATATAAAAAATTAAATTAAATAAATTAATATATTAATTAATGCTTTTTATTTTAATTTTTTAATACATTTTATATATTTAAGAATTTTATGAGTTTTCATTGTTTTCTATCTTTTCTTTTTATTTTTACTTCATTTTTCTTTTTATTCACCTAATTTTTACTCCAAACACACTTTTTTTTTTTTTTGGCTTTTAAAGTTTTATTTTTTTTTTGACAAGTTCAAATATTTTTCATTAATTATTTTTCATCTTTTTTATTATTTTATTTTATTTTATCAAAATTTTTTCTCTCTCACACATCTCTCTCGACATAAAGAATTGGAAAGTGATGCATATATCAAATTCATTCTTTTGTTTGGGTTATGATGAAAAATAAAAGGAAAAATGAATGAAAATTAAGAAATTGAAAACTAAATATATTGATAATTATTTTGTGTTTTATTATATATTTTTTTAATTTATTTAAATAAGAATAAAATATTTTTTGACAATTATTTTCTCTATATTATTTTGGGTCGTTTGGTTTAAAAAAAACTCCAAAAAACTCTATAAATCTCTATTAACTTTATATCACATCAACTTTTTTCTTTCACTGCACGTATTACGAACTCTTAATTTATCTCAATTTATCTAAATTTTTCTCACTTTTTCTTACTTCAAACAACCCCATTATTTTATTCGATGTAATCAATTGTTTCTCTAGCATCCACTTAAGCTTATTTGACAAAATTTCTCTCTTATTTAAATTGTAGTAGAAAATGTAAAAGATTAATTAAATAAATTTAAAAACTAATACATTAATAAATATTTTTATTTTCTTATATTTTTAAATTCATTTAAATAAAGATATGTATTTCGAGTTTTATATTTTTTTTCTATTTGCTTGCATTTATTTATTTATTTTTTCTTTTTATCTTTTTATTCACTGACTAATTTTTTCTTCAAATACTACTTTAACAAATTTATATATATATATATATATATATTGTTAATATCAGCCCGTGCAAAAGCACGGACATTTTTCACTAGTATATTTATACGTAAAAGATTCTCTCCATTCCACGCGTCGTTTGACGTTTCAACACATTATGTCAATTTTTTTAAAATGGACACTTCTGTATGGAAGTAAAATAGAGGGGGCGAAGACTTGGACTGGCAATCGTTCAAGCCTTCGTGGTTCTGTTCTGGTTTTTATGAGGAAAATGAGTAGGAAACTCCTGCGAAAAGGCTTGCCTAACTGACTATTAATCCCCTATCTATGCTATGAAGAGGCACAGAAGCCACAGTTTGGTCTAATTTTTATTCTAGTTTGTGTGCAAGTCTTCCAATATTAACAAAAATAACCATCCAAATCCAAGTGACCTTAGGCCTATGGTAGAGTCTAACCTTGTCTTTAGCAATGACCACTTGGTTCCCCCCCCCTCTCTCTCTCTCTCTCTGCCTGCCTGCCATATGCAGTGTATATGAGTGGTGATGCATTTGTATATGAAAATTAATTGGGTACAAATATAATGGCTGTTTCCCCCTCCTCATTTTTTGCTTTCCTTCTTGTTGTTGTGGCTCATCTGGTGATTCTTAACTTCGCTGCTGCTTCAGAAAAGTACCAGCCCAATTGTCCAGAGTCCTTCAACTTATCATGTGGAAGTACTACTACAGGGAAGATCAAGTTCCCATTCACCACCGACAAATATCCTGGATGTGGGCTGTGCACTGTAAATTGTTCTGGAAAGGTTCCAATAGTCCAATTGGTCAGAGGACAACAATGGTATCAATTTAAGGAAATCAAGGATGAAGTCATCATTATCAACCTAAGGAACCTCACAAGCTCCAATTTTTGCGAACTTCTCAATTACTTCCATCCTCTTCCCCGTACACATTCTGTTTACTTTGAAACCGACAACCTACCCCGGACCAACTACACAACCTTGTTGAAATGCAGCAACAGAGATGAACTTGACAAGCAGAGAGCAGATTATTTCGATCATCTTAGTTATTACCAATATCAAGGCTGTAGTCCAGGCATCACTGTCTACTACTTCTATCCACCTCTTCTTCCAACTAATGAAATTCCTCCCACTCCTCCGGATGGATGTACTGCAATTCAACTACCAATGCCACCATCAACCAAGAACCCTAATGCCAGTGACCTATTCTCAATATTGGATGATTACTTCTCTATTAAATTGGAAGTCTCAGAACAATGTTATCAGTGTCGCCATGACGGAGGCCAATGTTCAGACGGCCTCCAAGGGTTCCAGTGCTTAAAAGAAGGTAATTTTGGCAATTTTAATTTGCTTATACATATACACAAACACACATATATGCATGTGATGTTATCTCTCAATTAATCCCCAACGCCCCATCTTATAACTGCCTTAATTTCCATGTTACCTTTTGTTTATTAAAATTAAGTTCCCTATTTTTCCTTTATTTTGCGTTCCATCTATTTCACCCATCCCATGAGTTTCTCTCTTTCGCATTGAACCAGGGGCGGATGCACCCTTGGTCGAGCAGCAGCGGCCGCTGCCACTGAGATTTTGGAAAAAAAAAAAAAAAAAAAAAAAAAAGTTATTAATGTGTTTTTTTTCATAATAATTTTTACTGTAAAAAAATTAATGTAAATTTTTTCACTGTAAAAAAATTTACTGTAAAGAAATATTTAAACTATTGTTACTAAAATTTGTACTCTAAAAAAAAAAAATTAAAATAGACAGTTCTTGATAATTTCTTCTACGAAAGTAGAATAGAGGGGGGCGAACACTTTGACTTGGCAATCGTCCAAGTCTTTGTGGTTCTGTTCTGGTTTGGTTTTGATGAGGAAAATGAGTAGGAAACTCCTGAAAACGCTAACCGACCAATAATCTCCTATCTATGCTATGAAGAGGCAGAGAAGCCACGTTTTGGGTCTAATTTTTATTCTAGTTTTTGTGCAAATCTTCCAATGCTAACAATAATAACAATCCAAATCCAAGTGACCTCAGACCTATGGTAGAGTCTAACCTTGTCTTCAGCAATGACCATTTGGATGGTTTCCTCTCTCTCTCTGTCTCTCTCTCTTTCACTCTCTCTCTCTGCCTGCCAGCCATATGCGATGTATATGAGTGGTGATGCATTTGTATATGAAAATTAATTGGGTACAAATATGATGGCTGTTTCCCTCTCCTCATTTTTTTGTTTTCCTTCTTCTTGTTGTGGCTCATCTGGTGATTCTTAACTTCGCTGCTGCTTCAGAAAAGTACCAGGCCAATTGTCCAGAGTCCTTCGACTCGTGGAAGTACTACTACTGGGAAGATCAGGTTCCCATTCACCAACGACAAGTATCCTGGAGTGGGTCCAAGAATCCGATTGGTCGGACAACAAGAATGGTATAAATTTAAGGAAATCCGGGAACGGGATATTATTATCGCCCAGAATAACCTAAGAAACCTCAAAAGCCCCAGAGGATAGGAACTTTTCAATTACTTGCTTCCTCTTCCTAGTACACCTTCTATTTCCTTTAATACCCTCTACCCATCCTTGACCCCCCAGACAACCTTGTTCAAATGCAAAAACATCAGTGGTGAACTTGACCAGCAGGTGATAGCAGATCAGTTCTTCCATCATCTTAATTATTACAAATATTATGGCTGTCGTCCAGGCTTCACTGTCTACTACAGATATCCACATCCTCCTCCTCCTCCTCCTTTTTTTTCTGGTAAGTCACTTCCTCCTCCTTCTGCTGCTACTACTGATGAAATTCCTCCCACTCCTCCGATTGGATGTACTGCAATTCAACTACCAATGCTACCATCAACTGGGAAACCAAATGCCAGTGATGTATTCTTAATATTGGATGTTGAGGATGTTGACTTCTCAATTCATTGGGATTTGTCAGAACAATGTCATCGGTGTCACAATGACAGTGGCCAATGTTCACACGACCTCCAAGACTTTCATTGCTTAAAAGATGGTAATTGGCAATTTTAATTAGCTTATATATATACACACATAAATATAAATGCATGTGATGTTATCTCTCAACTAATCCACAATCCGCCATCTGGGACAGGGGGTATAATCTGCTCGGAAATAATTTTCTGATCGGATTCAGTAAATCTTGTTATAAATTCTATTCGTCCATGATTTGCTACTAGGGGTTCAATATGTCTATTCGGCCATGGATTACATAATAGCGCCGTGGTTAAGCTTGGGCATAGGCCTTTTTGGCAATGAAGAGGTGGTGCATGGCTTCATGTCTTTAAGTGCTTCTCAGGGATATGAGCTGCATTTCATGAGGGATTCTTGTCAATAAAGCAATCATCAAGTAATGCCTATGCTCGGCTTCATGTTAATTGGAATGTAAGTCATGCTTTAAAATATTCAGGATGTCTCTGTCCAAAAATAATTATGACTAATAGTGGGGAAGAGCTGATGCTTTGGAATTTGGAGTTTTAATGCTCGGGGTTGTTCAATATGATGGTCGGGAGGTTGATATACATAATTTTAGAAAGGGTAAATTTATCCACCTATATGTTAGTCAAACCGAAACAAAACACACCAATAATTTAATAATGAAATGATATAAAATTTTGCGGGATACTTTTTGAATTTCTATTTAATTCAAGTTGGAGACGTATGAATGTTTGAGGGAAGCACCTCTAATCATGAACAAATGCCCCCATTATTCTTTATTCTGAATCTTGTGCTTCCAATACAACCTGTTTTTTATATAATACACAAAAAAATCCTTTCAATGATAATAGTGAGAATTTGAAAAAATTCCTTTTAATTAGCTATAAGAAGATCCATCCATCAAGAGAAATAATAGACCCACTACATTAATATATTTAATCTGAGTTGGCATATATAAAATCAAACCAAACCAAATCAAGTCTTTTCCTACTAGGTGGGGTTAGCTATATGGATCAATTAAATCTATTTAGGGCCATATCCTCTATTAAATCTAGGTAGATAAGGTCATATTTAATAGTTTCTTTCCAACTTCTCTTGGGTCTTCCTCTTCCTCTCCTACTCCTGGTAATCTCCGTGCTTTCACACCTTCTCACAGGTGTCTCCATTGGACGCCTTCTAACATAGCCGAACCATCTTAATCGATTTTCTCTCATTTTATCTTCAATCGGTGATATTCCTACTTTGTCCCTAATCCCCTCGTTCCTAATCATATCTCTCCTTATAATCCCGCACATCCATCTTAGCATTCTCATCTCTGCAACTGCCATCTTCTGAATATGATTATGTTTTACTACCCAACACTCTGATCCATATAGCAACGCTGGTCTTACCGCCACCTTATAATTCTTTCCTTTCAGAAGATGTCAAATCCATGAAAAAAAAAATTATTTATTTTCGTGAGAATCTCACAATGCCCCTAGCAAAATAAATGAATAAATACCCAACACCAACAGACCATCATTTACGATCTTAATATTTTGACGAGTTAGTTGCCATTTCGCCCATATAGTAGAATAGTTGAATGGGAATCAACATACTTCCCATAGATGGCGTCAAATGTTGGGAAAAAAATTCATCGTGCGTGCTCCCTCTCCAAATGTGAATCTGTACAAAAAAAAAAAAAAAAAAGAAAAATGGTCAGAGCGGATGCATGACCAAAGACTCTCTAACATTCAAGGTAAGAGTTTAGAAACTCTTATAAACTTTAGAGAGAGAGACCCCTAATTCTGCATATACATCTGGTATTTATAGATGTAAAATGATTTGTGAGCACTATCTTGATTTGACTATAGTGGTATAGATAGAGTATTAAATATTGGTGATGATATAATGATAGGGGTTGCTAAGGAAGAGACCTTTTTGTGATGATGTACTAGAGTGTATTAGATTAACTAACTATTGACAAACTTGGTCCAAACAAATAAGCTTTAGGAGTTGTAAGGTGTATCCCACATTTTATGGAGAGATAAGGGAGACTATATTCATTCAAATATCTATTCAAGGAATATGGCTGATATCAAGGACTCCTAAATATCTATTCAAGGGATGTGGATCTATTTAAGGAATATGGCTAGTGTCAAGGACTCAAAAGAATAACAACTTCCTACATAAATGGTAGTTTATTTGATGAGGAAACTTCAACCATTTAATACGTTTGAATATTCTTTAGTGATTGCTAGTTTTAAGGAACTATTTTAGGCATATCTATACCAGTCACGTGTATGAGCAATGTTATAAATTCTGCATCCTCTAACTAACAATGTATTGTGAATTATTCAATAAAAATACATCAAGAAAACGTTTTTATTCTGTTTTTTCTCTTGGTATCAGAGCCAGTACGACCTCTTCTTCACATTATGACTTCCCTATCCTTGAATGTCGGTAACTTTGTTACCTTAAAACTTACTCCATCCAACTACCCGTTATGGAGAGAACAGATATTAGGTTTGGCAGAAATCGACGATTTAGTCCATCATCTCACCAGTGAAATTCCTATTCCACCAAAATTTGCTTCTCAAAACTCAGATACCACAGACACAGAAAACAACTCATCAACATTATCAAAAGAATTTATTGCTTGGCAAAAGTCAGATCGGCTTCTCAGGGGTTGGATCATTGGAACCCTCTCTGAAGAAGCTCTTGGACTTGTTATTGGGTTAAACACAGCACTTGCAGTCTGGGAAGCACTCAAAGAAGCATACGCACAAGACTCTCAAGAGCGAGAGTTCACACTTCGACAGCAGCTAACCTATCTGCGTAAAGATGAGAAGAAAACTATTGCAGACCATATACGAATCTTCAAAGGCTTGTGTGATAATCTTGCTGCCATTGGCAAACCTGTTCCTGATCAAGAAAAGGTGTTTTGTCTTCTCACAAGCCTTGGACCACATTATGAAACCTTTACCACAACAATGCTAAAACCCCCAAGACCAACCTACACAGAACTGATTTCACAATTGCAAAATCTAGATCACTGTCGGAATTGGTTCTCCAATCAATCTGACGTCTCTCTCTCGTCTCTCACTCCACATTTAGCCTTCTATGGACAACAACAGAAACAAACATGAAATCTCATGCCTAAGAACCAAAACAACTCCTTCACTTCTGCAGGTCGTGGTTTCCAAGCACAACAGTCCCGAGACTATTCAGGCAAACTCAACACACAACAACGCAAACCACCACCACCTGGAGAACGACGGATGACTAATGCAGAAAGAGAGTTGTATCGTGATACAATCTGTCAATATTGTGGCAAACCTGGTCATAGTGCCAAAATCTGCTAGTGGATACCAAAAAAAATAGATCAGAACCATGAACTCCCACAAGCTCTTGTAGCACTCACACTAGACAATTCTGTTATTGACACAGATTGGACTTCAGATACTGGAGCTTCAAATCATATGACTGGACAGCAAGGTATGTTAACAAATATCCATAAATATAATGGAACCGATTCCATTATCATTGGAGATGGATCTTCTTTACCAATAACAGGTGTTGAAAATTCTTCTATTAAACAAAATAACAACGTCTTACCTCTTCATGATGTTCTTTTAGTACCCAATCTGAAAAAAAAAATTTGCTTTCTGTAAGTCAACTCACCTCTCAATTTCCTGTTAATTGTGAATTTTCTAACGTTAGTTTTTGTGTAAAGGAACGGAACACAGGCTATCCACTCATAACAGGAAAACGGAAGGGTAATTTATATGTCCTGTCCAATGAGCCAGAGGCACATTTCTCTTATCGATTCAGATTTGGCACTTCAGACATTTGGCATCAGTGTCTAGGCCATCCACAATTTTCTGCAATTCAGTTGTTAAAAAATAAAGGGTTGATTAAAGTTCTAGGCTCTTCGAAAGCAGATCAGTTATGTGATAGTTGTCAATTAGGCAAATTAAGTAGACTTCCCTCTAGTTCTTTTGAACATTCTAGTTCTAATGTTTTTAATAAGATACATTGTGATCTATGGGGGCCTGCTCCAGTTTTATCTATTGGCAAATTTCGATTCTATGCGTGTTTAGTAGATGATTTCTCTAAGTACACTTGGATTATTCCTCTAAAAAATAAATCTGATTTCTTTGTGGCCTACTTAGCATTTGAACAATATGTTGAGCACCAATTCAATAAGAAAATAAAAATCTTCCACTCTGATGGTGGGGGAGAATTTGTTAATTCTCAAATATCATCTCATTTTCTTGCCACTGGAATTGTTCATCAGATCTCGTGTCCCTATACTCCATAACAAACAGGTATGGTTGAGCGACGACACCGTATTATACGTGAACTAGGTATGACAATGTTATTTTATATTCATGTGGCTCTATATCTATGGTTAGAAGCTTTTTCCATTGCTATTTTTCTCTTTAATCGGTTACCTTCATCCTCACTTAACTTTGAAACTCCATACTTCATGTTGCATGGGATTCATCCTGATTATACCTCTCTTCGAGTGTTTGGCTCTAAATGCTTTCCATATACATGGGACACTAAAAATAATAAATTTGATCCTAAATCTGCTTTATGTGTTTTTGTAGGATACAGTGAAAAACATAAAGGATATAAGTGCTTTCATCCTCCTAGTCGAAAGTTTATTATTTCTCGACATATCGTATTTGCTAAAACCATTTTTCCATTTAAAACATCTAACTTACCTATTTCGGGTTCTCATGTGCATCAGATTTTCGATTCTTGGCTGTCTTCTTGTGAATCAGATACACCTCTACAGGAGCCTACCTCACTACCCCACTCCCATATTCCTCTACCAACTGCTGTGACAACTTGTCCTCAAAATGACCCTTCGCAGTTATCAGATTCTTCTTTAGTTGAACCTCCTTCAACCAGCAACTTAATAACTACTTCGCCTGAACCTCCCTATGATTCCTTACTACCTGGTGATATAATGACGGCATCTCTTGTGCCTACTACGTTTGAACCTATATCCTCTACTGTTGCCTCAGACTCACAATCACGCACTGTACCTGTCCACCATCCTATGACTACTCGATCTCAAAGTGGAATTGTGAAGCCCAATCCTAAATATGCCTTAACTAGTGCCTCCTCTAGCACTATACCTTAGGAACCAAAAACAATTAAAACAGCTTTATCTCACCCCGGATGGAAAACTGCGATGCTTGATGAACTTGCTGCTCTTCATCAAAATAAGACCTGGCGATTAGTTCCACGTACTTCCGACATGCATGTGATTGGCTCAAAATGAGTCTTTAAGACCAAACTTAAACCTGATGGTTCCTTAGATCGTCTCAAAGCCCATTTAGTCGCAAAAGGCTATCATCAGATCAATGGACTTGATTATACAGAGACCTTTTCTCCTGTCATACAACCAGGTACAATTCGTTGTAAAGCATTGGCCTATTCGGTAATTGGACGTCATTCGGTAATTGGACGTCAAAAATGCATTCTTGCATGGTTATGTTATTGAAGATATATACATGGAACAACCCCCAGGTATGGTTGACTCTCAATTTCCGAATCATGTTTGTAAGCTTCAACGTGCTCTATATGGGCTTAAACAGGCACCCCGTGCTTGGTTTGATAGACTCAATGATTTTCTTATTTCCTATGGTTTCTTTTGTAGTCTTGCTGATCCTTCTCTTTTTGTTTGTCACTCTAATTAGGGTATTCTTGTTTTCCTTTTATACGTTGATGATATGCTCCTTACAGGGTCTTCTATTACGATTGTCAATTCTTTTGTTCAAACCTTAAGCCCACAATTCTCCATGAAGGACCTTGGACCAGTTTATCATTTCCTTGGAATTGAGATCTCTCCTACACCTGAAGGACTGCATCTTTCTCAATCACACTATGCTCTTACCATTCTTGAGCGATCAACAATGCTCGATTGCAAATCTATGTCTACTTCTTTGGATGTTAAGCTCAAACCTCCTGAACCTGCGACTCCTCTTGCAGATCCTAGCTTTTATCGTGGGATTGTTGGAGCTCTTCAGTACCTCACTCTTACGCATCCAGATCTATCCTACAGTGTTAACTATGTTTCACAGTTTATGCATGCACCTACAGTTGCCCACTTGAAATTAGTTAATTGCATCCTTCGGTACCTCAAAGGCACGCTCTCTACCGGTCTTCATCTCACTTCCAATACTACACTTGCATTATCTGCCTTTTCTGATGCTGATTGGGCGGGTTGTCCTACAACAAGACGATCAACTACTGGTTACTGCACATTTCTTGGTTACAACATCATTTCATGGTGTGCTAAGAAATAATACACTATCTCTCGCTCCAGTACTGAAGTAGAGTACCGTGCTATGGCTAATACTGCTGCTGAGCTTACCTGGCTAACTTATATTCATGGAGATCTTCGCTTTTCACTTCCATCTTCACCAACTCTTTACTGTGATAATATCAGTACTCTATACATGACAATTAATCCAGTTTTCCATACTCGAAGTAAACATATTGAATTGGACTACCATTTTGTACGTGAACGTGTTGCTCTTGGACTCCTTGTCACTAAACATATTCCTTCGACTAAACATATTGCTGATCTCTTTACAAAATCTGTTTGAAAAGCTACATTAGCTTACTTTCGAACCAAACTGTGCCTTCAGCCCCGGCTCAGTTTGCGGGAGGGTATTGACAAACCTGGTCCAAACAAATAAGCTTTAGGAGTTATAAGGTGTATCCCACATTTTATGGAGAGATAAGGGAGACTATATTCATTCAAATATCTATTCAAGGAATATGGCTGATATCAAGGACTCCTAAATATCTATTCAAGGGATATGGATCTATTTAAGGAATATGGCTGGTGTCAAGGACTCAAAAGAATAACAACTTCTTACATAAATGGTAGTTTATTTGATGAGGAAACTGTTGGGAATTAGTCCTTCCTAACCAGGATCGATGAGAAACGAAAATAACAAAACGAAGAATATTGAATCAAAATATTAATCACACAGGGAAACACAAGGATTTACGTGGTTCACCCCAGAATAGGGCTACGTCCACGGCTGCTGCAGTCTTTCACTATGATCTAAAAATTACAACTCTCTTTCTCTCTACCGTATATTGGATAGGCGCCCCCTCATCTATTTATAAGTATAGAATTAGGGTTACACGGAAACACAGGAAAATTACGAAAGTATCCAAAAAAAAAATTTGGAAGGAGGGCCCCCCAAACCCCCCCGTTGGACCCAGAGTTTGACTGAACAGTACTTATCAGGGTCCACCGACCCAACAATCTCCCACTTGGAACCTGATAACACAAGCTCTCCATCATCTTCATTACATAGAGAAAACACCGCAACAGCTTGATCTTCCTTCATCACTCTTGAAGTCCAACTGAAGTTGCACACAACTTCAGTTTGTCAATGGTGACTGTTTTGGTCAACATATCTGCTGGATTCTTACTGCCATGAATCTTCTCAAGAGATAAAACTCCATCATCTACAAGTGAACGAATGAAATGGTATCTCAACTGAATGTGTTCTGTCCTAGAATGAAAAGCTGGATTCTTTGCAAGATGAATAGCACTCTGACTGTCACTATGTAAAATATTCTTTTCTTGCGTCCTACCCAACTCTACTTGAAAGTTCTGTAACCAAATCATCTCCTTTCCAGCTTCAGTAATAGCAACATACTCAGCCTCTGTTGTAGAAAGGGCCACAATCTTTTGTAATTGTGAAATCCAATTCACTGCTATACCACCCAATGTGTAAATATAGCCAGTAGTACTCTTTCTGTTATCCAAATCACAAGCCAAGTCTGCATCAACGTAACCATGTAACCCGATGCCAGTTTGTTTAAAGTAAAGTGTCATGTCTGTAGTACTACTCAAGTATCTAATGATCCACTTTACTGCCTCCCAATGCTGCTTGCCTGGATTACTCATGTATCTGCTAACCACTCCGACTACATGTGCAATGTCTGGTCTGGTACAAACCATAACATACATTATGCTACCGATAGCTGAAGCATATGGAACACGTTCCATGTAAGTCTGCTCTTCTTTGGTATTTGGAGACTGCTCTTTAGTAAGTCTGAAGTGGCTAGCTAATGGGGTGCTAACTGGTTTTGCACCATCCATGCTAAACCTCTTAAGAACTTTATTGACATACTTAGCCTGTGACAACTTCAAAATACCATTTGCCTTGTCCCTGTAAATTCTCATACCAAGGATTTTGTTTGCAACTCCAAGGTCCTTCATATCAAATTGGTTGGACAAAAGTTTCTTCAATCTTTTTATCTCTTCAATGCTAGATCCTGCGATAAGCATAGCATCAACATATAAGAGTAAAATAATATAACTTTTATCAAACTTCTTGAAATAACAGCAATGATCTGCTTGGCATCTTGTAAAACCGTTGCTACACATAAACCCATCAAATTTCTTGTACCACTGCCTAGGAGCCTGTTTCAAACCATACAAACTTTTTCGAAGTTTGCATACAAGCTCCTCTTTCCCTCGTGTCAAGAAACCTTGTGGTTGCTTCATGTAAATTTCCTCTTCCAAATCACCATGGAGAAAAGCTGTCTTCACATCCATTTGCTCAAGGTGCAAGTCTTCAGCAGCCACAATTCCCAACACCAATCTGATAGTGGTCAACTTTACAACTGGAGAGAAAATTTCAGTATAGTCAACTCCTTTATTTTGTTGAAATCCCTTTGCAACCAATCTGGCCTTGTAGCGTTTACTCCCATCATGTTTTTGTTTAAGCCTGTAAAACCACTTATTGTGCAAAGATTTCTTACCCGCTGGTAGTTCAGTCAACTCCTATGTCTGATTTGCTTTGAGTGAATTCATTTCATCCTGCATCGCTGACTCCCACTTAATTGAATCATCAACCTGCAAAGCCTCATCATAATTTTTGGGTTCACCCCCATCAGACAACAACAAATAATGTAAAGATGGAGACCAGCGCTGTGTAGGTTTTGACAGTCTTTCTGATCGTCTCAAAACAGGAGTAGGAGTATGTGGCTCAGTTTGTGGAATAATATTTTCAGGATTATTCTGAATCTTACTATTCAAAACATCCTCACTGATCCCCTCTAACTCAACATGCTCATCACAAGTAACAGATTCAGATTCAGATGTAGACTTTTTCCTATTTTTATACATTACTTTTTCATTAAATATGACATCTCTACTTCTGATTATTTTTCAATTTTTTTCATCCCAAAACCGATAACCAAATTGATCAATGCCATACCCAATAAAAGTACATTTAACAGATTTCGGATCAAGTTTACTTCTATCAGCAGAGTCAATATGCACATATGAGGCACAGCAAAAAACTTTCAAAAAAGAAAGATTTACCTCTTTACCGCTCCAAACCTCTTCTGGTAATTCTCTATCCAATGGAATAGATGGATCACGGTTGATCAGATATGCTGCAGTATTAACTACATCTGCCCAAAATTGCTTTGGTAATCCGGCATGTATTCTCATACTTCTAGCACGTTCATTCATAGTTCTATTCATGCGTTCAGCAACGCCATTCTGTTGAGGTGTCTTTTTAACAGTCTTCTCCATTCTAATTCCACTTTCCGCACAATATTTCTTGAACTCATTTTTTTCATATTCCCCTCCATTGTCTGATCTCAAACACTTAATTTTCAGACCTATTTCAGTCTCCACCATGGCTTTCCACCTTTTAAAGATAGCAAAAGTTTCATACTTATGTTTTAGAAAATAAACCCATACCTTTCTCGTTGAGTCATCAATAAAGGTAACATAGTATGATGATCCTCCAAGAGATGAAACTGGTGCAGGTCCCCACACATCTGTATGAACCAACTCTAACTTTTCTGACTTCGGTTTCTTGCCATCCTTTGAAAAACTGACCCTCTTTTGTTTGCTGAAGATGCAATCTTCACAAAAGTCAATGTCCACTAATTTCAAATCTGACAGTTCCCCCTTGTCTGCAAGTACCTTCATCCCTTTTTGACTCATATGCCCAAGCCTTCGGTGCCACAGATTTGAGTCTTTCTTCTCACTAGCAATTACTACTACATTCCTATTATTCGTAGTCATGTAAAGAGTGCCTTCTTTTTGACCACGAGCAACAACCATAGCTCCTTTGGTAATTTTCCACAAACCACCCATGAAGGTTATAACATAACCTTCAGCATCAAGTTGTCCAACAGAGATTAAATTTCGTTTCAAACCAGGCACATGTCTGATATTCTGTATTTTCCAAACTGATCCATTTGACAACCTGATTGTTACATCCCCTTTACCCACAATCTTCAAAGGTTCATCATCAGCCAGATAAACTTTTTCGAAATCACCACCAATGTAATTGTCCATGATTTCCCTCTGTGAAGTAGAATGGAATGATGCCCCAGAATCTAAAATCCAAGATTCAAGCGGACTGTCAATGCTTAAGATCAAAGCATCAAGAATATCTTCTGTTGCAGCATTAGCAGACTTCTGATTTTGATCACCTTTGTTCTTATTCACTGTCAGGCAATCTGCTTTTAGATGTCCCTTCTTTCCACAGTTCCAACAGCTTCGTCCCTCTCCAGTTCTTGACTTGCTTCTGTTTTTAGATTTTGATCTGTTGCGATTAGGATTTCTTCCCGCTGATCTTCCTCTAAACTCTATATTCAAGGCAGAACCTGATGTTTCCCCTAATTCTCTCCTGTGAATTTCTTCACTCAGAATTAAATCTCGAACATCATTGTAATTCAACTTTGCTTTTCCTGAAGAATTGCTCACTGCCGTTACAGTACCATTCCAACTTTCTGGTAAACTGGATAGAAGAATCAAAGCCCTAACCTCATCATCAAATTCAATAGATATAGAACTCAATTGTGTTACCACGATATTGAATTCGTTTAGATGCTCAGCCACCGAACCGCCTTCTGTCATCCTTAGATTAAACAGTCTGCACATCAAATAAACTTTATTTGAGGCAGAGGGTTTTTCGTACATGTTTGAGAGTGCCGCCACCAGACCTGCTGTAGTTTTCTCCTTCACTATGTTAAACGCAACGTTACGAGACAACGTTAGCCGAATAACTCCTAGCGCTTGACGATCAAGAAGAGTCCAATCTTCATCCTTCATGTTTGCTGGCTTCTTCGTTGAAAGAGGTTCATACAGATTTTTCTGATACAAATAATCTTCAATCTGTATCTTCCAAAATCTGAAATCTGTGCCATTGAATTTATTGATTCTAACCTTTTCGTTTGTAGCCATCGCTCCCACTCGAACTAATGCTCTGATACCAGTTGTTAGGAATTAGTCCTTCTTAACCAGGATCGATGAGAAACGAAAATAACAAAACGAAGAATATTGAATCAAAATATTAATCACACAGTGAAACACAAGGATTTACGTGGTTTACCCCAGAATAGGGCTACGTCCACGGCTGCTGCAGTCTCTCACTATGATTTGAAAATTACAACTCTCTTTCTCTCTACCGTGTATTGGATAGGCATCCCCCTCATCTATTTATAAGTATAGAATTAGGGTTACACGGAAACACAGGAAAATTACAAAAGTATCCTAAAAAAAAAAATTTGGGGGGAAGGCCCCTCAAACCCCCCGTTGGACCCAGGGTTTGAGTGAACAGTACTTATCAGGGTCCACTGACCCAACAGAAACTTCAACCATTTAATACGTTTGAATATTCTTTAGTGATTGCTAGTTTTAAGGAATTATTTTAGGCATATCTATACTAGTCACGTGTATGAGCAATGTTATAAATTCTGCATCCTCTAGCTAACAATGTACTGTGAATTATTCAATAAAAATACATCAAGAAAACTTTTTTATTCTGTTTTTTCTCTCTAACTACCAAACTATATTGTCCAAATCTAACATAAGTACAAATTCTCACCGGGGTGGTATCTTTTCTAGTCGAGGTCACGTGACAATACAATTTTATGTCCCAACACTAGCAATGTTTGAAAACGATGAAAATTTGAGTTACACATTGTTGGATTGCAAGAGGGATGTATTGGCACCGTTGAGTTGCACAAAGGATAAGATAGAGTTGGGGACTACAATTACATAGATGTGCTTAGTCTGCTGACAAGGGGATTTGCCTTGAATTGGAGGGCTAGTAACTATAGTGGGTGCAAAAGAAGTAGAGGGCATTGTGTTTTTAATTTAAGAAGGGCAAACGTAGCCTTAAGCTCTACCGGGTTGTAGTTAGCCTAGCCCAGAAATTTTTTTTTTTTTTTAGTTCAAATTTTTTTTTTTTAAATTTAGCCTACCCTAAATTTTTGTAACTCAACCCACTTTACCTTTAAGCTTTTTATTTAGTCTAAATTTTTGCAACTTAGTCCACTCTATCTATAAACTTTTTGTTCAGCTTAGGCAAACCCCAAATCTTGAGTTTGAGTTTGCTCTTGAAACTCTTACTTCAGGTGCTTCTACCTAGATAGGCCTCATTTTTGTTTGATGTAATCATAAGAGTAAGACCTCTTTCTCTCTCTTCTCCTTGCATACTGGAGTATGATGAGCAACATTTGCCTTGTACCTATGCCTATATCTTGCATTCTTATGAAAATTAGTCTGGCTGATAAGATTATATTTGTGATTCCATAAGCATAATTATCTTAATTTTTCTGAAGTTCTCAATCAATAGTAACCTTAGTAGAATTACTACCATGATCAATAAACATATATAGATAAGGTTTACTACTAAATATTTAACTCCATTTCTTGCCTTCTTCAAAGATATTCCTATAGTTTTATTTAATTTATTCAATAAACATTCTTAGCATATGTCAACATGTCTACCTACCTTGGTTACTTTTTCTAGGTTCATCTTTCCAAGGAGGCATAGAGCCTTACCCAAACAAAAGCCCTCACCTTCTTGGTTATTCTACTAGGTATACTTGTTGCCCTCATAATCACAGTTAATGACGACACAATCATTAATCATTGTATTGAATTCTTTTAAAGATACAAGATTTGGAGGTCTACCACTAAGTTTTTTATACACATCTGTCTTACTTGCTCTCATTAATTTACTCTTGATTGATTTTTAATGTTCTAGATTTTTTTTTTTAACCATGATAGACCTTTTAGCCAAATACAATTTTAGCATTGTGTAAGGATAAAAAAATACCCTCGTGCTTTGTCACCACAACAACAGAACTCAACTGGAAGGGCCTAAAAAACAAAGGGAAGTTAAAGAAAATGGCTAGAGAGGGTCATTGACCAAGGGTTCTCCGATGGTAAAGTCAGACAGGGCTTTGAAAGAATAATTATTTGTTGAAATGACAAAGTTTAGTGTACAGTAGTGAGGGTAGTTGACTTAATGCACCAAGTGTAGTATTTATAGTTAGGGATAATTAATAGTTTAATGTAGAAATGTTTGGGAAATAATATTGTTATAATCTTGTATATATATGTATAATGATGGTTTACTTTGCATTTAAGACCCATCACTTGGCATTCAATGCATGTGGTAGGTTTCTGAGTGATAGGTGTGATGTGACAATCAATAATACCCAAATGTCACTTCTTGTCTACCACTTGTTGAGTAACAAATTAATTGAGCTAATGATTTTGTAATAACTGAACTAAATTTATTACAATATAGCATTTATGGTTAGAATTAAACTGGCATTCATGCCTTTTACTGTGGAACCCAATTAATATGGTCAGGGACAAGATTGAGCTCGGGTCCGAGCTTCTTATTGCTCAGGAATGAGGCCATGTGTCAGAATATTTTTTGTAATAACATTATACCCCTATTCTAGTTAGGATAACTTGTTACCCGAGCAAAATGAAGAATTCAAATATGTGCATCCTTTATCTACAAAATCTTTTCAAATCCCTTATTCTTTGCACGCTTGATGATGTATCTCTTTGCTACTGGCTTTCCTCCTACCACATTAATGATGCGTGAGGTGCTTTTTCAACTTTGGCGCATAATACACTTAATGCTGCAGTAAAAAACCTAAATGTCTGTCAGCTATCTCATCAATGTTAATTCAAAAATAGTGGCCATTAATTATTTTTCACCGCCTATTCGCCCTTTGCTTTTCCCTCATAAGTCTCTGTATATGTGTATATATACCATTTCTTTGCCATTTACATCCTTTTTTTGAAGCTTTGAATTCTCAAACTCTTTTGTTTTATCTCTACAATCCCAACCTTCTCGAAGCAATTCCTTGCTAGACTTAAAAGCTTTTCCTAGTGAGTATTAGAAATTTCTAGGATTCTGCCTCATCTCCTTCTCGTTTACTTCTTTTTTAAAAAAAAAATGGGTAGACTTTCTTATAAGTTGTGAACCGAAGAAAAAGTAGCCGTGTTTAAGCAGAGATATAATATCCCTATAAATGTTGGAATTAAGGTACCCCATGAGGGAGAACGTGAGCCATTTGAGCCTTCTATAGTTGCTATCACTGAAGGTGGACTTAGGTTCCCAGTTAACCCCTTTCTCCATGAGGTTATGCATTCCCTTAGTCATACGATAGTTAATGAGGTTTATGAGATTAACCAATAGTGCAGTTATAATATCATTGTCTGGGATTTGCCTTTTTGTTACAACATTCAGAAAATTAGAAAGGATCAAGATAGGTGGTACCTTAAGTCCCAACCTGAAAAGGCTTTGGTGCACATGCTCTCAGACAACATAAAGGAGTTTGAAGAACATGTTTGCTTTTGTCTCAGTAAACTGGGGTGTTACAAACTTCCTCGGGGCCTTCAATTACATATATTGTCAGTGAATGAAGATGCAGAAATCCTTCCCAACGCCTTTTTTGCCATCATCCAAGTGGTTTGCTCAAAGCCTTCTTACTTAGTGTAATGTGGTTTCTCCACCATTTGCCCTCTATTTGACCTCTTTAATCTCCTATGAACTGGACTATCACTGCACAAACTATCACTTTCGTCATAGTACCTCATTTGATCTACATGCTTCTGCTTAAAGGCTTCTCCTTTCTGTTGTGACCTAGATGGTCTATCCTTCTGTTGTAACCATGTCAGCTTCTGGCTTAGAGCTTATGAACACTGGACTAATCGTCCTTTCATAAGCTCTATATTAGTTGTTGTTCCTAAGCCATCTCCCACTTCTTTCTTGGCACCAGGTTATTTTTCACCATGTAGATCACTATCACGTTGATCTTTCACCTCCTGTGGATCTTCATACTCAGTCTCATACCCTTCGAGTCCATCCAAGTCACTTTATGAACTATCACGATCAGAAGGATTATAATCGGTCTCCTTTCTCTTATTCTCTCATAATTTAAGCTCTGCTTGTTTGGCCTGGATTTTAGCTTCTAGTCCCTCTTTCTCTTTGTTGCTTTTCGGATCATTGATTCACATCTGTTTCTTTGTCACTTTTGCTAGGGTTCTAATGTTCAAAGAAACCTTCTTCGGTCTTTGTGCATCTAGAAGCTCCCCACTTCGGTATCTTGTGGGGGTGATTTGTCACCTTTTACTATCATTGCTGTCAACTTTCAAAGAAACTGTAGAGTAGTGGGAACCAAAAATGTGCCCCACAGTGGGCATCAAATGTGCAATAATAAAAATGCCCTTGTGTGTTGTCACCACACTGATGGAACTCGCCTAGAAGGTCCTGAAAAACAGAAACAAGTTAGAGAAAATGACCGGAGGGAGTCCTTGACAAAAGGTTATCCAATGGTAAATTTAGACAGGCTTTGAGAGAATAATTGTTGAAATAACAGAGTTTAGTTGACGATAGTGACTGTACCTGACTTAGTACACCAAGTGTAGTATTTATATTTATAGAGAATTAAAAGATATAGAAATAATTGGGATAATAATATTATTATAATCCATATATATATGTGTATCATGATAGCTTACTTTGCATTTAAGACCCATCACTTAGTATTCAATGCCCGCGATGGGTTTCTAAGCGGTAGGTGTGATGTGACAATTAAAAATGCCCAAATTTCACTTTCTATCTACCATTTGTTGAGTAACAAACTAACTAAACTAACAATATTGTAATAAATGAATTAAATTTATTACAATGTGGCATTTATGTTTACAATTAAACTATTATTCATATCTTTCACTGTGGAACCCAACTTATATGGTCGGGGACAAGATTGAGCTCAGCTCCAAGCTTCTTTTTGCTCAAGGATAATGCCACGCGTCCAAAATATTTTTTTTTATAACAACAAATGTTATCTGTTATTTCAACCTTTATTTGAGCTTTTTCTCACAAGTTCCACAAAACGTAAATATTCCTTAGAAAAAAATATATTCAATCCTTGCTCTTACTAACTCTACTTCCACTACTTTTTGACTAAGCTGCTTTAGTTTATATTCCATAAAAGGAATGACTCAAAGTCTTTCTTGGTAAGCTCTAGGAAAACGTTGACCAAATCAATTCTACTACAACTTTGGGCCATTTGATAACCATTGGGAAAGTCATGCTTGGCCTAAAAGAATTGGTAGAGATACACAGCAGAATAAAAAAATAATTCCTTTCGATCTAATTCTTTTCCAAGATCAATTCTATGATATATATAGAATAAAACCCTAAGCCTACAAGAGATGAATAGTAATCTTACCCTTGTGGTGTGCTTTTCAAAAACTTTATGCTGCTGCAATTGATTCAAAGCAACTGCACATTTGCCCGTCTCCAACAGTTTCTACACAAGGTAAATCTCGAACTCAAGACTTCTCTCTTGTAGAGAAACAAATAAAAAAGGAGATTTTATGTAGTTGTTGTAGTGCCAGCAATAATTACATATTACATATATATAGTGTGTACTAGTCACCTATCCCTAGTGGGACCGGGGTTTGGATAGCTTATTCTTATTCAAAATAAGAATAGTGCAATTAACTCTTAATTACTAATTAAATTCCTTTATTTCTTAAATTTACAAACCACTCCTTGTGTGTGACCCAATAGGTTCACTACTTATTTGGTAGTAAGAATTAAATATTAAATAAAAATAATTTTATTTAATATTTCAATTAAAACTCTTTCTAATTAATTTAAATTAGAACTAGTAAGAATTAAATATTAAATAAAAATAATTTTATTTAATATTTCAATTAAAAATCTTTCTAATTAATTTAAATTAGAACACATTCTAATTTTAACTTTTTAGTGAGAATAATTAATTAAACTATTAATAATTATTCTCTAAACTTTTACCAATCATGAGCGACACCTGGCAGCATATCATGTTTAACCCAAATATGTGAATTAGGCTGTGAACCTTTCAGTTAACAATTTTTATGCAATTTAGTCCCTCCATCATACGACATTTTGATTAAGTTACATATGGTATGGAATAATTGTCAACCTGCAACTCAATCATATGTGTTCAATCCATAGATATTAACTTTAATATGTGAAATATAGAAACTCGTTTCTTATTTCTAACTAAACCCTAGCTAGGGAGTTTCTCTTTGAGTCAAATCATGGAAGAACACATAGAGTGTTCTCTCTCTTTACCAAGAAAGATAGATTCTATGTTGCACATTTATATATCTCCTTATGTATCTCATCATACCAAATAATTGCTACTTACATCCCGTGAATGAAACATAAGTATATTACAATATCAAAGTGTAATATTCTTAACACAAGATAACTATAATGTCTCAAGTCTAAGAATCACTTGCGTAATTGTAACTAAGAATTACCTATTAACAACTGTGTAAAACTCCATATAGGTATTCTTCAGTTAGTCATGTTTAGTGTACATGTTCTTTAATATACACCCATATATTTGTTTTACTGTCTCTATACAAGTAACTTTGAGACTAATTACCTTCATAAGAGCAAAAGTAACACGTGTTAGTCTAACCGGATAATTAGTGTCCAATTAATAATCCTACGACTAGGAAAATTTAAGGACAAAACTCAAATAAATATATGTCGCACTTTCATGATCAAATCATGAATGTACTTTCTTATTTTTTTTTATTTTAAAGACTTATCATGAAATAAAAATATTACAATCATGAAAAAAATTAACTTTTTCCTCTTTTATTATATAAAATGAAATAGTTACAATGTTAAAATGACCATAATACCCCTCATAAAGATTGAAACTTGTGTACTTTTCCCTCTCACCTTGAATTTAATAAATTTAAAAATTATTGACAAATCTTGTATTAAAGTATCATTACAATATTAAAGAAATAGAAATAATATTCTAATAAAATATATGCATTTATTTCATATCAAATTAGAGAAATAAAAGATGTTTTCTTATTTCACGTAAATTAATATAATTTAAGATACATATATATAAATTTTATTCATATATCTTATTTAATTCTCTTATAATTTAACATCTAAGTTGATTTTTTTATTTTCATATAAATTTTATTTATTTAAAAAATACATAACTTAAAAATAGAAAAAGAGTTCTGTCATTAATAAGCTAGAGTCAAATAGATACCTTGAGGTTCTAACACATTTTTTCAACGGAAAAAATTCAATATCGGGTCAAAAATTTTAAAGCAACTGCAGCTCCCTTTGTCCGTTAATTGGACAGGCAACTGAGGCGGCCCAACGTTTTCTTTTCAAGTCCCATGGCCTATCTGCGGAAACAGAAAATTAAGCGTCTATTCTGTGGTTGCCTGTCTCATCCACAAACATTCCACAATGGACTAGTTTTAAGTAAGAGAATTTCGTCCCTTGGATTTCTGCTGTGTGGATATGGCGGCGTTGTTTTTGTTGGCGGTTGCTAAATTAGGTTACTGATTTGAATGAATGGATTTTCCCTTCATTTTCATTTTCAATTTCTGTGTCTTTGTTGTTTCGCACCTGCTCCTCATTCTTCATTCTGCTGCCTACAAATCGCAGCACAATTGCCCAGAATCCTTCAACTGTGGAACTCTTGGCCGGATCAAATTCCCTTTCTCCAATTTCACCTATATAAAAAATGCGGGGTGTATGCGTTGCATTGCAGTGAGCTGTTCCCGAAAATCAACTTGGGATTTGGGCAACCGCACTATGAAGTTTAAGATTCTTGAATGATGAGACTGTAAAGCTCAAAGGGCTAGAAACTCTCACTGGCTTCAAAAATTGCGATATTTTCAGTGATTCTATTGTTCCCAGTATATCTTCTGTTTCCGTTACAATCATGCACCCCAAACTCACCTTATTCAGATGCAATACCACCACTGCTCAACTTTGGCAGCAGGCATATCATTACTTCGATCGTAATCATTGTAACTATAGAGGCTGCTCAGGCTTTACAATCTTCTATGAATTTCCTCCTCCTCCTCCTCAATATCATGTTCCAATTCCTGGTATTGGCAGTATCCCCCAACTGTTTGTATATTCAACTACCGGTGTTATATTCCCCTAGCAACCATAATGCCAGCAATGAAATATTTTCACTCTTCCCTGATGAGTTCTCTGTTAAATGGCATGTGTCAAATGAATGTCTCGAGTGTCTCCACAGTGAAGGCCAATGTCCTAGTCCATTCGGCCCACTCAATCCTCTAAAGTTCCGATGCTTAAGTCAAGAAGATATTTGATTATTTTGCTTATATTTATGGTGTTACATCTATATTAATGCAAGAGTAGAATCCAAAATATGCAATTAGCACATTCTAATTGAGGTGTTGTCTCTTCTTTAATTCGATGCTAACATTCAGAATATAAAGAGTGAATAACTTGCCAGTTCGATCATTTTTTAATCCTTTTTTTTGGGGGGGGTCTAAATGATGTCTTTCTTCTTGGTTTTGGTTGCAGGACGAAGGAGTTACCTCAAATGGATTCTGGCAGGTATTAGGCCTCTTAATTACCAGTTTCTGTGTATATGAGCACACGTGTAGTTAGATTAATACTTTATAAGCTCTTTATTCCTATAATATCACATTCATTACATGTTTTATATTTTATTTATGGATTCAATGCATCATCTTCAATCAATCAAGATACACTTTTAACCCCTTCCCGTCTACTGTTACTCCATCCTTTTTGTTGCTGTTGCTTTCATGAGTATGAATGGCTGAATCAAAACACCTGATTTCTTCAGTGATACGAGGAGGCATTATTGTTCCTTCTGCTATACTTACCCGTACCTACCATCTGTTGTCAAGATATGGTTTCATGTCTCTTCATATCCAAGGAACACTACCCCTTCTCAAATTTGAGCTTATATTATAGCACATTTAAAAAATATGTTTTGAGCTTATGCGAAGATATAGTGCAATTAGTTTATATACTAATTAAATAGATTAAAATTAAGTTACTTGAACTTCCCTTTAGGTTTTGAATTAATACAATGCTTAATTTGTGGTTGGAGAAATCACGTTGAACCCCTTGTTAGAGGTAGTAGATTAACGGAGCTAACGGAATATAATGAAGCCATGTCTTTCCCCTTAGCTCATTGAAAAGTAATATTATCAAAATTTGATAATTTTGGACTAAGTTAACCCAACAATTTATTGAACTAAGTTGACCAAGCCAATCTTCAATCCTTTTCCTTGGTCTTTTCCCTTCATAGAGAATTCGCCCATTTTATACCTCTGTGACCAAAATCCACCATTATCATATCCTTCTGCCCCCGAAGACCAACGAATGCCACCATCATCAACATCCTGTAGTGGCACCCCTATCACTCCTACTCATTATTTTTGCAAGCAGCACCAGTTACACCATCCACACCTTACCCTTAAGCCACTGCAACCACATTGCTATAAAACCGCTTCCACTTTTTCCCATGTCACAACAGTCACATGTCGCTGGTACCATCGCTACAACAATATTACCATCATCACACCATCAATAGCCACCCATCTTGTTAGCCACTGCCCAATGTTAGAGCATCACGATGATCAAACATATACATATTTTTGTTGAAACAAATAATATTTCCTTTTCCTTTTTTTTTTAATAAGTTCTCGTATAGATTTCTTCTTTTAATGGGAGCCACATGAACTTCACAAAGTCAACTTCAATTATTATATGTTTGTTGAAAGTTTAAATAAATTATGCTTTCGCCTTTTATCTTTCCCCTTTTTTAATATCAATTTTTATTTTGTTCAGATATAGGAGGTGGTTTGGCACCACCCAAAAAAAAAAAAAAAAAAAAAAAAAAAAAAACAGAAACCAAAAAAATGAAACATTGCACTTTTAAGTGACACGTGACATTCTAGTGGTTAGTTGGATGTTTGGTAAAAATTTGTAAAAGTTAGAGAAAGTTGAAAAAAAGTTGGAGAGGATTGAAGAAATTGAAGAAAATGGTAAAAGTTAGAAAACATTTATAAAAATTATTTTTGTGTTTGGTGGAGAAAGTTGGTAATAGTTGATTTTGTTTTTGGTAAAAGTTGGTGAGCCAAACGACCCCATAGATTTCTTCTCATGATGGATTAACTATAACCTATGAAGCATAGACACTTTAAAATGGGCATTGTATCCGTATTTTAAATGTATCGGACATGCATACTCCTCGAACACTTCGATATATGTGTCGTGGCATATCCTATTATTTTATTAGTTTTCCTTCAATCATCTAATTAAGATAAATCATGATTTGAGTCGTCGAAACCTTTAAAATTATAAAATCTTATATCTTATATTTTTTAGGTTTTATATATAGAAATAATTTTATTATGGCTATCAAAATCAGAAAAAAGAAAAACTTTTTTCTATATTTCTTAATTGAAATGTACACAAGTTATAGACCTCTATTTATCATATAAAAGGTGAACAAAAAAGGAAATAAATCTCCTAATTTTCAAAACGGAAAATCTGCCTAATCTTCAGTCAATCCCTAATCAAATTCTATCATAGATTACACCAAAAATAAATTAGGATTTCAACACGCCCCCTCAAGTTGGATGATAAAATTGACTATATCCAACTTATAAATGAATCATTAACATTTTGCTGAGATGGCCCTTTGGTGAAGATATCCGCTGAAGATATCTACAGTTTGAACTTTTGTAGGAACATGGGTCATACAAATGATTCCATCTTCAACCTTTTCCTTGATAAAATGTCTGTCCACTTCTATGTGCTTGGTTTGATCATGCTGGACTAGATTGAGAGAAATATTGATGGTCGCTTTATTATTACTAGAAAGTTTGATTGGAAATTTTAATGTGACATGTAATTCTTCTAAATAGTTTTCTTAACCACAGTCCTTCACACATCCCTTATGTAACCACTCTAAACTTAGATTTAGCACTGCTTCTAGCCACAACATTTTATTTTCTTACTTTTCTATGTTATTAAGATTTCCCGTACAAAAGTGTAATATCTAGTAGTGGACCTTCTATATTCTTTTGAACCTACGCAATCTACGTCTGTGAAGACTTCTACTTCTTTGCTTTCACTTTTCTTGAAGAACAGTCCTCTTCCTGATGAGCCTTTGAGATATCTGAGAATCTTGTACATGGCTTTTAGATGAGTTTCTTTTTGTGAATGCATGTGTTGGCTCACCATACTAATAACAAATGCAATGTTAGGTCTAGTATGTGATAGGCTGATTAGCTTGCCAACTAGTCTCTAGTATCTGTCCATTTGAACTGGGTCCCCAGCATCTTTTATCTTTTTCCCTACTTCAATCGGTGTCTCACTAGATTTACACCCAAGCATGCTGGTTTTAGTTAAAAGATCAAGGACATACTTTTGTTGTGAGACACTAATAACCTTTTTTGATTTAGCGATCTTCATTCCCAAGAACTATCACATTGTGATCTAGGTCTTTCACTTCAAACTCAGTGGCTAGGATTTTCTTTAGTCTTTCCATCTCCATTATATTATCCTTGGTTAGAATTATATCATCGACATATACAATTAAAATTGTCTTCCTCCCATTTTTAGTTTGTTAGAAGAACATAGCGTGATCTGATTGTCCCTGCCGACAACCTTGACCATTTATCACCTTTGCAAGTCCATCAAACCAAGCTCTTGGTGACTATTTGAGACTGTAAAGAGATTTTTTAAGTTTACATACCTGATTTTCTTCACCTTTTTTTGCAGAAACCTGGTGGTAATGTCATGAAGACTTATTCTTCTAGTTTTCCATTCAAAAATGCGTTCTTAGAGTTATGTTTTTGAATAGGCCAGTCTAGATTGACAGCCAAAGACAAGATAACCTGAGTTGTATTTAACTTTGCCACTGGTGCAAATGTTTCTCTAATCTCGTATACTTGGGCTGCATCTATGGCCTTTGAATACGTTTGTTGAACAACCTCCCAATATCTTTTGCAATGGCTAAGAACATACATGTATAACTGATCTCATGACTCATTGAAATCCACATCCACGCGATAATCATTGAATATTCCTTGTTCGAGGCATCAAATTTCGAATTGCCCGACTTTGGCCTTGTTCCCATAAGATGGCTTATCTTGCCTTTACCTTTCAAAAGAATTCGAAAAAGTTGGGACCATTTCAAGTAATTTTTTCTATTTAACAGATATGCAGCTTTAGAAAGCAGGCTACATGGCAATATCTTTTGTCTCTATCATGATGGGAGAATAACAGACTGGCTAATAAAAATTAAAGTAGTTGATGATTGTGGCAACTCCGATTGTGATATCACCAGTGATCGACGATGCCAATCTGAAGATGATTATGAAGATGCTGACTGAAAAAATGACGTAAGTCCTACAATGATCAGCGACAACTGTGGTAACAACCATTGTGATTGACGACATGATCCCATAGAGATCAACGACAATCAGGGCAACACCTATAGTGATCAACGATGATGGGAGAGGTAAGGCGATCTCAACTTTGGCGATCTAGAACTTCTGCTGCGAAGAACAATGTTGATTGATGGTAGTAATGTCTGCTAGGGTTCTAGGTTCACGTCAATAACCAACGATCGCGACAGACAAGGAAAAGTCGATCAATGATGACAACGAAGTTGGCTCAGGTTCTGAGTCCACTTCGACCATCAACAATGGCAAACAACAATCACAACAAGAAAGTTTGATGAGAACAGTAGATCATCAGATTAAACAGCAATTGAGTCTGAAAGAACGCTAGCAATAAATGCCAAGCAAACAGAAAAAAAAAATTCCTAGAGAGCTTAGGGCTCTAATACTATGTGGAAAACCAAAGAAAATCAGAGACAAAAATTCAAGGAAAATATTTTTCTATGTATTCTATTAATCACCATAAGACTGCTTATATATACCTAACCATAACTACAAAATAGGAAAAACACCTAATCAAATCCCTTAATTCTAGTGATAAAAGTATAACATTTCCTATTAAAATCAATCCTTTCCTACAATATACATATATCTAGCCAATAAAAATATGTAAAATTTATATTTTTTGGTCGTACCTTGCTGTGTCCATATCTTTTTTTTTTTAAATCGCTATATTCGTACCTATACCTATATCGTATCTATATCTGTATCCATATCAATGCTTATTAAACTGTAACAAGTCATGACAATAGGTTATAGTGGTCCATCAATCATGTATTGGAGGAAGAAAAAAAATAGAGAAATAGTATGCTGAGTGCTAATTTAACCTATATATATATATATGATATACATGCAATTTCTTTAGTGCATATGTATATTGTGACAACAGGATAGTTGTAAAACCTTGGACGGATTGATGACTCATAGGTACTTGTTGAGTTTGTTTTAAGAATGAAGGTACATGGATTTTACGTTTTAAGAATGAAAATTGTTGCTTAAATTTTGATTTTGGTGGCATTCGCACACTAAAAAAATAAAAAAAAAAACAAAACCAATTTTTACTAATTTTTTCCATTTTCTCCACCAAACACATAATCAACTTTTACCAATTTTCTCCAACTTTTTAAAATTTTTCCAAGCACCTAACTAACCTTGAAGTACCATGTGTCAACCACATATGCAAAGTTACATTGTTTGGTGCGCCCAAACGGCTTTGAGAAATGACCACGATTAGCCATTATTTTGTTTTGAAAAATTGAAAGGATCCACATAGAGAGAGAAAGAGAGATAGAGAGATAGAGAGAGAGAGAAATAGAGATAGATAGGGGACTTGATTCGGCGCACTCAGACACACTTGCACTTTCTAGGTTTTATGGTCAAAATAGGAATCTAAGAATTAATTTTGTCAAAAAATTACAATTAAATCTACAAATCCTACTTCTAGAATCGTGCTTATAGATACATAAAGAAAACCAAGTAAACAATGTACAATAAGACACAAGATTGTTCACTAGAAAAATTCCTTTAATAAAGGAGAAAAACTTAGGATCTTTAACGTGGATCAGACTTAAAAATTTCACTATGAATTAAAGATTACAAAGTTCTCAACCGAGAAAATACTAGTCTCCCCAATTAAAATACCTCTTGATCTAGTTGATTTAGAACTCCCAATATTTTCTCATAAGATTCTTGTAATACACCTCTTCCACGAGGTTTTAACCTGCTCCGATGGTAGTAGAAGCATTCTTCCAATTTAGAGTGCAACCCTAGATTTGAGATTCAAGAACCAATATGGTTTTCTGCAGAAATCTAAGAAAAGAGGCTTGTAGAATCAAGATTTGATAGCCTCTTTTATGTTTTTCCTCTGAAGGGAATAATAGACTAGGTTTAGGACAAGAGATTATGGTTTAGGGAATGTTTTTGAGTATTTATAGGTGAAGAATAGGTTAAAAATTAGGTCTTGATGATGTATAATAAAAATAAGGGCGAAATCCTGTCAAAGTTAACAAGCAGTTTGTTAGCTGTGACCTGCTCGCAACCTACCAACAAACTATACTGGACAACATATCTAATTCATTGGTAAACTTTGATGGCAACTCATAGGTGCGACTTGCTCACATTTTACTCGCGAAGTAAATTGGACAGCACATTTAAAGCTGTCTTTTTCTCATTCAAAATCCAGAAACTATCACACCTTTCATCGTTGAAATCTTCACTCAAACATCCTTCTATTGCATTGATGAAGCATCCCAATACTCTTTGATGATGTTCGAACCCTTGACTTGAATTTCACGACTGATTGGACAATATTGCGACATTTTAAACTTCGAATGCTAACAGAAATTAAAGCTTACAAATCAAGTATTGCTTGAGGATTGCAAACATAAATGAGCCATGTACAAATAGTAACATATATGACTACCATGGTTGCTGCTTTTAATTTAATTTATTTTTCTTTGTCAAACAATTTGATTTCTAAATTATCAAATTATTGAGGTAATAGAGATCATAGCACTTGAGATTTCTCTCTAGTACTTAAATAGGATCATGATATTCCACTGAGTTTTCCATCCATCTAGTATCTCTTAGTTTAATTGTAATTTTCTCTAGCTAGCCTAGCTTAACTACGAGCTAACATACAAAACCCATAAAGAAAGATAAGAAGCCTTTTCCCTAAACTGGAGACGACGAACTCACATTTCACACTCCACTTGCCCTAATTTTTTTTCTTAAGATCCAATCGATATAACATTTCTTCCCTTCAGAGATTGTATTAGGAGTAATTGCACTTTACTCTGTTGGGGTTCGAACCAAAAATACATAAAATCTCTCCAATTTAAAAGTAAAAGCATAATTCCAAGCTAGTGTTCACATTTAGTTCATTGATGGCCCAGTGATTGTGCTTTGGACTTTGGTATCAATGTATCAAGGAATTAAGTGTTTCAACAACATGTTTGAGGAGTTGATTTGGTTGGTCCTCGAATAGGATTCATGTTCTTTGTTTTTTCTTTTGTTTCTTTTTTTTCTTTTCTTCCGATGTTGATTATAGGGTTTGTTGTAAAAGCTCTTGTGTGGAGAAAAATGTGAAGAGAGAGAAAAGGAAAGAAGAGTAACACACAGAAGAAGAAGAAGAAGACGACAAAATTAATGGAATAAACCTAGACCATTAGATCAACATTGAAATGAACGGTTCACAAAAAAAGAACATGACCCATCAGATCACCTTGGCTAGGGACAAAATCAAGATTTTTAGTTTTTGGGGCCAATTTTTTTTTTTTCTTGGGTTGAATTTAGGACTAGAAAAAATTACAAGTAACATTATAAATTATGTTTAGTAAATAAGAAGTAAATTAATATATATATATATATATAGATGGTACAATCAGTTAGGCTTCTAAAGTTGGATTATATATAACAATTAAGAAAAAAAATAAAATTTTAGGAAGGTTACTTCATAACCTAATTTTTTTTAAACCCAAATTCTATATGTACTAGTGTTGGTGTAACCTGACCAAGACCAATCATTGTTTAAAATTTTAGGTGGGCTGAACCATTGCTGTAAATTTTTTTTTTTGGTCAAAAATTTACATGTACAAGTAGTATTTTTCAAAATTTAGGGGGGTCATGGCCCCCCAAGCCCTATCTAGCCTTGTCCCCGACCTCAACTATCAGACAAATGGAGGGGTTGGGACTTGCTTGGAAACCAACTCAACCATCTTTCACATAGGCATCAACGATAAAAGTTAGGCCAGAAAAAATGAGGAGACAAAACCATCTATATGCTTAATAGTCAAGGTGCAAGATAGAAAGTCCTCAACCGTAGATGGGAAGTTGGTTAGATCCACTGACAAAAGGTAGGGCAAGTAGAGTTGTCAGTAGGATCGGTATGGGAGGGTACCCGGTCCGTCTAAATCTGTTAAAAACTATTGGAAAGTGCCTTAATAAGATTGAAACAAATTTAGAATCAAAACTAAATACTCTTGTGGATGGGGATAGTTTGTAGTGTACTCGTTACTTGATTTCTGATATACGTTTATGTTCATTGGGTACCAATACACATAGGATATCCGTTAAATACCCAAATAGATAATATATTAAATATATATATTAATTTTAATAGCATAAAAATTATAAAGCAATTACTTTCCATTTATCACTCTACTATTCAATAGCGAGTTAGTGGCCTTTGTCACATTTGATTTTCATCAAACCCCTTTCTTAACCCTCAGCCAAACTAGCACAATCATAATATTAAACATAACACTTGATTATCTCACCTGCGAGAGGTCAACTTTCTTCGCCATTGTGGCTGATAGATTCTATCTAAAGCCAATCATCACCATCGGACTTTAGGCAATCCACATTGTTGATGAAATTCTACCATAGGGAAGACACCTACTCACTTTCTCAATAGATCTGATTCGTTTTCTTTAAAAAGTAGATCTAAGGCTCTTTGCTCAGATATTGTTTGTATTTTATAGATCTATTATGTATTTATTTACTTTTTTTAGGTACGAAGTATTTCTTTCTACATTTGTCGTAGAATCTTTCATTCCCCTCTTAAATGATACTAAAGGAGGACCACTAGACACCTAGAGATTTTAGCCAATTCATTTTAGCACATAATTATGCATAAACTTATGTTTAGGCATGAAATACTCTAATAGAACGTTATTGATACCATATTATTTATAAAATAAAATAAAATAATTAAATTAAATATATATATTCTCATGTGTCTCTATATTCTTGAATAAGAAAATTAATAGTTTCGGCTCTTCAATATGTATTTGGACTTGACAATCGTACCAATTCCATATAATATAGATGGGTAAAAAATATGTTTGCGAGTATCCTATCCATTTACATTCCTAAGGGCAACTGGATAATTAGGGCAGACAAATGAGCAAAAGCACACAAGGAGGACAACTAGGGATCTCTTTGAATGGTTCCAAGGAAAGGACCAGTAAAGTCCCCGAATAATGGACTGCAAAGACCCATTATTAACTCTAAAGAAGTCAAACTGAGGGTGAGTTTAGATTCAAAAAAGCAACTAGCCTTTTTGGTTGTTTTTTTTCATCTTATATGGCTTTATTGTTTACCAAATTTGATTTTCTTTTTAGAAGAAATAACTTTTAAGTGTGTTGATCGCATTCATAAAATAAAAAAAAAAAAAGAAAATTCACATCCATTTGGGTAAATGCTAGAAAAAATTTAGAAAAAAAATCAATTTTTTCATTAATTTTTAGCGAAACAAATAGCTTTTACTCAAATGGATGAGAATTTTCGAATTTCTTTTTTTTTTTTTTTTTACGAATGCGATTAGCACGCCTAAAATCTATATCGTCTAAAAAGAGAATCAAATTTGGTGGAAAAAAGTCATATAGGTGAAAAAATGCTACCAAAAAAGCGTCTAGCTTTTTTTGAATGCAAACTCACCCTAAATAGTTAATTAAAAAAATTGGCGTGAAAGAATTGTAAATAATAACCATGTTAATGTAATGAAAGGAATCTAATGATATTTTGATGAACTTTTTCCCGGAGGAGAATTCAGTCCAATTTGTCACTTTCTTTTCAAATTTAAGTTAAATTCCTTGTATCAAACCAATTGGTAAGGTGCAAGATCCGCAATTCATAGAAATAAAAGAACAACTAGCAAATTTAAATTCATGACATTTGCCTAGTCTAATGCATGAATGTGAGGGTCACTTGTTACTTGGAAGAGCCCAACATCTACATGACAACTAAGAGTTTTAATGCCCTTAAGGAGAGAGTTAACAATAAATAGGAGATCAAAAGCTTGTGAGATTGGTTAGTAAGGCAGGATAATGATTTAACTCTTTTAAATGTGGAGGATAGGCCACACTATTTTTATGTGAGAACCGCTGTTATAATTTCTCATTTTGATTTCCATTGTGCTACTAGAATTCTATGTTCTTGGGAGCAGAAGGATCTTGGCAGCAAAAACTACCATTAATAATTTGTTTTTCCTTAATTTGGATTGTGTATGCTATTTTACATATTTGTTAAATGTTTTGTTGGAACATGGGTTTGTGGAGGTAAAAAGAAAGGGCAACAAAGTGAAAATATTATCTATACTCTTTGTATGATTAATTACATAAAAAATCAATTTTGACAAATATTGGTTTATTTTCTTCTAAGTTCCTAACCATACAAAAAGAAAAAGTAAAAGTAAAATTAACATTTGTATATAATTTTGCTTTCCACCTTTTTGTTTCCTGTTCTTTTCCTCTCACAAATCCTAACTCCAAACGAGAGTTTCATGCAAATTAACCTACCTTTTTTTATTGGAATTTAGATAGTGCATTGCTTCTAATGAATTTTTATTGCCCAAAGATAATACAATGGCTTTATCCCTTTCCCAACTTGACTTTGCTTGCCCCGTACCATAATTGCAGGTGTTTTAGCTGCTGGAATAGTTTTAGTTGTACTCTTCTTCTGTCGGTATAGGAGGGATACATCTACCAAATCAATGATATTTTGGAAGAAGGAAAATATGATTAACCAAAATGTAGAGGTCGTTTTGAGAAATGGGGGGCCCTTACTCCTAAAAGATACAGTTATTCAGATATAAAGAAATGACTTACTCCTTCAAGAGGAAACTTGGTCAAGGTGGATATGGTACAGTGTACAAGGAAATTTCAAACTGGCGATCTCATTGCAGGTGAAGGTCCTAAACAAATCAAGAGGTAATGTGGAAGAATTCATTAATGAAAGTCCACAAGCATGGCAAGACTTCCATGTTAACATTGTCACTCTTCTAGGTTTTGCTTAGAGGGTAGCAAAAGAGCTCTAGTTTATGAGTTCATGCCTAATGGATCGTTGGAGAAATTCATGCATAATGAGAATTCCCCAGCAGAGCCAGTGTCGATTATTTAGGATGGGAAACGTTTATACCAATTGTGATTGGCATTGCTCGAGGATTAGAGTACTTGCATCGTGGTTGTAACACAAGGATTTTGCATTTGGACATAAAGCCTCAAAACATTCTTCTAGATGAAAACTTCTATCCAAAGATTTCTGATTTTTGGCCTTGCTAAAATATGCTCTAAGAACAGCGTATATATCATTGTCGGGCATAAGAGGGACAGCGGGTTCTATTGCTCCAGAAGTTTTTTCTAGAAATTTTGGAGGGGTCTTCACAAGTCCGATGTCTATAGCTATGGAATGCTGATTGAACCTAGTCATAGGGAGAGGAGAATATTATGTTAGAGATCATACTAGTGAGCACTATTTTCCGATTGGATATACAAATCGTCTTGAACTGGGTAGTGAAATTAGAGAACATGGTATTATGAATGGGAGGAACATGAAAAGGCAAGAAAGATGACAATAGTGGTTTGTGGTGCATACAAATTACTCCTTCCGATCGGCCAGCAATGAGTAGGTGCTCGATATGTTGGAAGGGAGCTCGAGTCCTTACAAAATCCGCCCGCCCTTTCTTCAGTTCTCCCCAAAGAACACTGGCAGATATGTCCACAGATACTTTGGCATTAGGCTCGTTACTAAATTTTAGGAGAATTCTTCTTAATTTTATATATTCCTCTGAAGTAGCTAGCTGTGTAAGAATGGAATCTTTAAATTCTGTATTTTTCACGTATCATTTGTGGTTGAGTTTATGTTGCATATAGAAGCATTTGTATGACTAATTAATGTTAAGTCAATTTAATAAAACAAAACCAATACTGCTATCATAAGAGTCCATGATAAAGTCGTCTCCTAGAGCACAAGATCAAGTCTTCTCCTCATAATCAGCCAAAGGAATCAGACTCCTCTAGGACTTGGTCTTCTACACACTTTAAACAGGAGGTCATGGTACATTGAGAATGGCTCCTACATCTGAAATATTGCGAAGGACAATGGCTTGTAAGTAACACAACCAACCAATCTGTAAACTTCTTTTGGGCAATCAGATCATGAATAAAATGAAAATCTATTTTTTATGGGTTTGTTCGTGCATGAACTGTAGGATTGGATAGTCAAATATGTGTAACGCTCATATTTTCACAATAAAAAAATATGGCACTTGGCATGGATTAATGGGACTAAATGAAATGAAGAAAAATAAATTCATTTTAGAGGTTAGGCGACGGTAGTATGACAATTAAAGTCAAGTATTAGGGTCAATTTGTACAATTAATTAATAAATAAATTGAGAGCAACTAATACGTCCTTCAACTACATATAAAATAAATAATTTAGATTAATATATTATTTAGTGAAAATAATTTTACAACCAATCATTACATCACAAATAATTAGAATAATTAATCTAAAAAGTAAAATACCCATAAGTTGCATATAAGTCAAATAATCGGTAGTTCATCTATAGGTTTGTGACTCAAACACATGTTATGCTCCTCATTTGCGAATCCAAAAGTATTTCGTATGGTTAAAGGGCTGAACTTCTAAAACTCAGTAATCAAAAATCATATAAAGTGCTAGACCTAGCTTTAAAGTAACTTCGCTATAGCTCAAGTGGTGGGGGTGCTTGATAAGGGAGATCATCATAGTGTGCTCCCATCCATTTCCCCTTTTCCATTCTCAATCCTTGGCACCCTTCTAGTCAAACTTCCCACAACTATCTCAATTCTCTCCATATAATCAAGTACTTGCTACTTCCCTGGTTGCATGTCTTGAAGCAATTTTAGAACTTGTAACTTTCCACTAAGTGTGGAAGGTTTAGGTATAGCACTTGTGGGTGCCTTATGCTCAGTTGGCGCAATTGAAGTTGTTCTACCTTGTGAAGGCTAGCCTATTTCTATCTTCCTTCTCTTCTACCCTGCACTCTTATTCATTGACTCACCACTAACTAGCCCTTCTGGCTCTTCCCACACGGAATTTGAAGGTATCTTGATTCCTTTATATCGAGCTACTTCAGAAATGATAACGTACCAAAGGGTAAGCTTACGTGAAATTCCATATTGTTAGCCGCCTTGTGTATCATCTCTCCAATAAGCTTCCTAGCATCAAAGCCACTCCAATCTCTAGTGCAAATAAAATGACCTCTCACTAAAGAGACTTTATCAATCCCTTTGTGAAAAATAGAATGCTGAAGAAAGAAAGAGACACCTTGGAGATTGAGAATGAAAAATTTACAAATAAGTTGTCTCAACTTAAATCTAAAGAGGAACCATAGACTCAACTTGTAGAAAAATTGAAGACAAAGCCAGAAGAGAAGGAAAAGGAGGTAAAAGACCCTCTGACACAATTCAAGGACCCTGAATCCAAAGCCAAAACAAACAAAGGTATCTCACGTTATAGATAAATATGGAGCAAGCAAATTCATTATGGAGACAAGTCAAAGCCTGCCAGCAGCATCTCCACAAGCTCCTAAGGCCCCTAAAGTTAAACCACCACATGCTGCAATTCCATCAAAGACGAGTTCTTCAAAATTCAAGTCATAATCATTCTCTAGTCTCCTCCTAAGGTGAAAGATACACATTTTAATTTTTCTAATGATTTGTAGCTATATATCATCATTGTGGAATTAAAGGTCACATTCGACCTCATTGCCACAAATTGTATGGGTTTCTTTTCTCCTACGACCCATTGAGGTCAAATAACACTTTTCATAATTCTAGACCTCACATTAATAGGCCAATAAGCAGTTAAATAAAGAAAAAAAAACCCATTGGACCTAAACCTAAAGGCCCTAAGGTTTAAAAAGTTTTACCAAAAGTTAGGGTTATTTGTATTAGAAAATATGATTTGAATGTCATGTGTACCCCTAAAAATGTTGAAGGAGTGAGCCTTGATAAGTAAAGGAAAATTTTTTTCATAAACTAGGCTTTGTATCATTGTTATATCTAAAATCATATAGATTTGTTTTTTTTTGCATGATTAATTTCAGATTTATTTAAAAAAAAAAGTTTTTGGATTGAGGGGGAATAAATTTATTTTTTATCTTAAAAAATCTTTAGGTATTTTTACTCATTTTTAATTGGACTTTATACAAATTAAGAAATTAGGAGTTCACATTCTGTTAGTGACAAATTTTATGACTTCTTATCTCCTTATATGTGCATCAATTAATCAGTTAATCAATTGTGTTGGACTAAAATTATTATTCCTAGGTGAATTGAAAAGAAGTGTTTTTGATGAATTTGCTATAATTTTGATATGTTTCTTTAAACACTTGACTGATTTTATGTATATCTTCTCATCCGCTTAGCTGTGGATTTTAAATTAATACTTGATGCATTTAAAAAATAATGATGAGCAATTAAAGAAATAATATATCTTGTTTTGGAAACTTCTTTTAGTAAACACAGTAGTCGTAAAAAGAAGAATGGGAAGTTGAGGGTTTGTGTCGATTATACGGATTTGAACAAAGCATGCTCAAAAGACCTATTTCCACTCCCAAAGATTGACCAACTTGTAGATTCAACGAATGGCAGTGCAAGGATGTCATTTCTAGATGCTTACAGGGGATATCACCAAATCCCAATGCATAGACCAGATAAAGAGAAGATTGTTTTCATCACTCTAAGGGAATCTACTGTTATAAGGTCATGCCCTTCGAATTGACGAATGCTGGAGCTACCTATCAACGTTTGGTCACAAAAATGTTCAAGGATGACCTCGGTAAGATTATGAGGTCTATATTGACGATATAGTGATAAGAAGCAAATAAGAATGGCATCGGGGCAGATCAGAGGCAGGTATGGCATTATCCAAATCCAAATCCAAACTCCAAATCCTCTATCTACTTCCAAATTTCCCCCGAACTCCAAATAGATATTCTTTTGGACCTCCATTCTCACTCCAAACGGAGAACGGATATATTCATGAATATCCAAAACTCCAAACCATTTGTTCACCTCCGAATCTGCCCTTAAGTTGTATGTAACCTATTACTACTAAATAATTCATCTCCAAAATCAAAATAATACATAATAACATATTTTGTGAATAATGTAATACATTTCAATAATCTAGTAATATATTTAAAAATACTATAATAATTAAAATATAAAAAAAACATGAGTTGGTAAATTTTAAAATAAATAAATTTTAAAAGAATTGTAAAAAATAAACAAATATCAAAATGTTAAAAAACATGACAACAGTTTGTAAATAGATTTTAATTTATTTTATATCTTAATCAAATAAATTTAAATTTATTTTTTTACGATTGCTAAAAATATAAATAAAAATAAAATTTTTTTAGCTTTTTAAATTTGTTTTCTTATATAAAACCTACAAACATAAAAATAAAAGTTGTAAATTTAAATTTCTAATTCTTTTTGTCCCTATTAACTTTTGACATCAACCTAATTTCAAAATAGAATAATTAATTTTCTTTTCTCACCATTTTTTCTCGCCATTCACATAAAGAAAAAAATAAAACTACAAAAAATTTTTAATTGTTTTACAATAACAAATAATTTTTTAGAATAACATAGAATTATAAATTTTTATCATAATAAGATAACTCATCTGCATAAGTAAATTTTTTCAAAAAATTTAAAATGTAATTATCTGTACTTATCAAACTATCTAAGAAAAAAAATTAAGTTACATTCTCTATAGATTTTTTAAAAAATAATTTCCACTATAAAAAAATATTAAATGTTTCATGAAACATTTTAGTTAAACTATTTGAAAAATATATTTTCTAGATAACTCTTTTGAATATCAATATTGAAAAATTTTAAAATATATTTTAGTTGAAAATGTTAAAAATATGGGGAAAATAATAAACTATTCAAAATTTAAGAAAGAAGTTACTTAATGAAACAGTAATTTTTTGTACTAAAAATAAGAAAAATAAAATAAATATTCTAATTATTCTTTAAAATTTGTATCTAGATATTTTTCTAAAAACAATTGAGTTTACAAGTCATAATGGGGTTTGAAATTGTATAAATTAGTATAAATTTATAAAATAATAGTTTCATAATTCATGTAGTAAGTAAAAATTTAAATTTTAATGGGATTTATATAATTTTGTAGAGTCTCAAATGTTATACCTTATAGAATTTTAAATTTACCTCTTTAAGTTTTCTTAATTTTTGCGTATGAAAGAAATAAATTGAACTTTAAAACTTCAATTTGCACAAAAGTATGAAAAAAATTAAATTTAAAATTTCTTTCCCAAACACACCATAATTAATACAAAATGAACAATTTTTGTTTTAAATTTATTTATCAATATTCATTTTAATGATAATAATAGTGAAATTCAATAAGTCTAGAGTATTATGAATGTGAATATTGTTTACAATGGTATAGTGACGATGTTGTCATCATGATTTCAAATGATTTGGGGTTATTCAAATATTTTTTGGGATAGATCGAGACAAATCGGAGCAGATTCAGATTAGATATCAGATTCAGAACAGATTGGGGCGGAGGCAATGCCATCCCTATATCTGATCCAATATTCAAATTTTTTAAAAAAATCAAATCCAAATCCGATCTAATTTAAAAAAAATCCAAATTTCACATCCATTCAGATCGGATAATGAATTAGATTGGGACGGGTCGGCCAAGATGCCTATCCTTAGAAGCAAAGAATCTAAGACCTATAACTAGCATTAGTAACATGTGTTTAATACTCTTAATGAGTATGGGTTGAAATTCAATGCCGCCAAGTGTGCCTTTAGGGTCAGTTTAGGGAAGTTCTTGGGCCACCAGGTCACCAGGAGAGGAATAAAGGCAGACCCTGACCAGATCTGCATCATTCAAGCCGTAGCCCCACCCAAGGCGAAGAAAGAAGTGCAAAAGCTCACAGGGATAATGGCAGCACTAAATAGGTTTATTTGCTGAGCATCAGACAAATGCCAACCATTCTTCAAGCTTCTTAAGGGGGCAAATAAAATGATTTGGGATGAGGAGGCAGACTGAGCATTGAAGCAATTGAAAGATTATTTGACTACTGCGTCAATTCTCACAACTCCCTAACTAGGGGATGTCCTATAGTTGTATCTTGCGGTGTCAGGCCATGCAGTAAGCACTGTTTTGTTGAGGGAGGAATGGGAGGCAGAAGCCCATTTACTTTGCAAGCAAAACCTTACAGGGGGTAGAGATGAGGTATCTTCCTCTAGAAAAATTTACTTTGGCGTTAGTGATGGCATCGAAGAAGCTGGCCCACTATTTCCACGCCCACACCATTCAAGTGGTAACTAACCAACCAATTGGCCAGCTGTTAAAGAAGGCAGACATCAGAAGTAAGTTAGCCAAGTGGCTAGTACATTTGGTGGGGTTTTTGACAGAAGATTTGTGCTAAGGATGGCAATAAATGTGTAAGTCTTAGCAAATTTCGTAGATGAATTCACTCCCCCAAATCCCGAGCATGTAAAGGAGGTTTGGCAATTAGAATTAAAGTAAAAAACAAAAGTGATCGTACCAACATGGCAGATTAAGGTTGTCATCATCCAGAAAAGGAACGGAAGTAGGAGTAGTTCTGACAACCTTTTAAGGGGTAATCATTAAGTATGCCATCAAACTAAATTTTGAAGCGACAAACAATGAAGCCGAGTATAAAGCATTACTTGGTGGACTAGATATCGCTCAACAGCTGTTTGCTCAAAATATATTTGTTAAAACTGACTCGCAGTTGGCAGCCAATCAGTTAAAAGGTGAATACGTAGCAAAAAATGAAAGGATGGCCAAGTATTTGGAATTGTCAAAGAGAAAGCTTCAGGATTTTAACGTTATTGGAATTGAGCTAATTGGAGAGACCACAATTCGCATGCAGATGCTTTGGCTACATTGGCTGTAGCGCCAAGGATAAGACTTAACAATAGTGTTTTTCTTGATCTATTGGAGAGGCTGAGTGTATTGAAGATAGAACAAGTAGCTTGTGTCGAGCTAAGACCATCTTGGATGGATCCAATTGTTGCTTAACTAAAAACGGAACTCTTCCAGAAGATAAAGCACAAGCAAGGAAACTGAGGATGAATGCTACAAGGTTCTGGCTATCTCTTGACCACAAGTTGTATAAAAAATCCTTCACTAGCCCCTATCTTTTGTGTGTTCATCCAGATAAGGTACAGAACTTCATCTATGAGTTACATGAAGGGTTTGTGGGGCACCTATTGGGGCAGGTCTTTGTCTCACAGAGCAATCACTTAGGGGTATTAGTGGTCGAGGATGGGAAATGATGCATAAGCTTATATCTGCAAGTGTAAGAAATGCTAGAAGTTTGCTCCAATTCCTCATCAACTAGCTAGAAAGCTCAATCCACTCACCAGCCCTTGGCCATTTGCTCAATAGGGACTTGACCTAGTAGGGCCATTACCAATTGCTCCTGGAAACAAGAAATGGTTGGTGGTCGGCATAAATTATTTCACTAAGTAGGTAGAGGTTGAGCCTTTAGCTCACATCAGAGACACTAATACCATTCGATTTGTGTGGAGAAATATTATCACAAGGTATGGCATCCCTAGGACTTTAATCTCTAATAATGGAACGCAATTTGATAGTGGACCATTCAGAGAGTATTGTTCTAGATACAAGATCAAAGTTACACTCAATAGTATCAAGAAGAACTTGGAGTCAGTAAGGGGCAAGTGGGTTGAAGAACTTCCGACAGTACTTTGGATGTACAGGACTACACTAAGGAGATCAACTGGTAAATCACCCTTCTCTCTCGCGTATGGGATGGAAGCTGTCATCCCGTTAGAGGTCAATATGCCTACTATTCGTACTGTAGCTTTTGATCAAGGGAAAAATGACAAAGCCATGGGAAGTTCAAGAAGCATGTAATGCCATGAGAGTTTAGAGTCAGAGACTGTCCTCAGGAAGATAATGGGGGTAAGAAGAGATCCAACAGAAGGAAAGCTCGGCGTAAATTGGGAAGGCCTATTTCAAGTTGTTGAGGTGCTCAGCAATGATGCATACTACCTGGCAAATATGGAAAATAAATCAATAAAGAGGCCTTGGAATGGGGTACATTTAAAGCCTTATTATGTATAATAATGTGGTTTGTTTTTGTATATTGATTATTGATGAGACATGAATGAAAGTGGGCTTTACTCTAGCTTTAGAGACATGCACAAAATTAAAGGAATGTCTATTTAGGTTTTCCAGATATGATAATCAAAACAGAAAGAATAGTCACATTGGGGCTCTCAGTGGTTGACTCAAGAAAGAAGTCCCACTGGAGCTTCCAATGGTTGACTTGAGAAAGAATAAGACCCAATGGGGCTCCCAGTGGTTGCTTCAAGAAAGAATAATATTGAAAGCAAGCTTATTAAAAGTGTCTTCAATAATGGACATTACCCTTGAGTTTCATCTCTATACCTAATACGAACTCATAATTTTGATAAGAATGCATGCATAAGTGGCCATTTTTCTCTACGCTATCATGAAATATGAGGAATTACTATCCCAACCACTTTGTGTAGGAAAATTGATTAAAAAGCTAGATACATTAGATGGACAAAGCTGCTGACAGTGGAAAATATGCTCGGCAGAGTGCAGTAAACAATCTTATTTGACTTATGATGCTCTAAGTTTAAAATTTTGCTCAAATTATTAACTCGTATAAGGGAAACATAAGTTTGGTTTGAATACAGCTTTCATTAACTTTGGATAATTTAATTTTCACCAAAAAAACTCCATTAATTTACTCCTTTATTAGAAGGATTTGATGATTAAAGTCTCGTAGATTACTATATTGTAAGATGTTGACGCTCGGTGCTAGCCTGAGGGATGCTTAAGTGTCTTTATTCAAAAAGTTAAAATGCAAATAAGAGCAAAGGATTGATGAAAAGAATTCATAAATTTCATTAAGGCCAAAATGTGCCAATCAAGGAAATTACAAAGAGTAATGATCTGACATATGCTTTAAGTATCATTTATGATTATCTTATTACATATCATTTCAATAAGGTCTTCAGCAGCACTTTGGACAATCTCTTCAGCAACTAAGGCAAAGAATCCTTCGATGGGATCTTAGGAAATGTCATTGCTAAAAACTCAAAACACACAACACAACTTAGCAGAAGTAAAAATATTACAAACTTGACAAAAGAAAAATAAAGTTTCATCTCATTTCTAATAAATTTTACAAAAGAGGTTTAATTACAATAACATATGGACTCAAATCTCACTTTTTTCCCTCTTTGGAGATGTCTAACTCAATTTTAAGAGATATTTCTTTAGTTATTTCAGGGACTTGAGCAGGGCCTTCCAAAAAAGTCTTGTCCAGGATCGCCTTTGGAAACGTTGTCCACTTGAACTCCTCTTTCTTCAAGTTCTTTAGTCCTTGAGTCTCAATTGAAGGAGTGGTGGAGGAGGGGTTTTGTCCTAGCTAAACTTGGGAATCTTTTCATCAGGTAGGGCCAGGGCACGTTTACATAAGTGTCCAAGGTCGGCTCAACAGACAGCTTCTTCATTGTTGCTTCCCAGCCATCGAGAAAATACTCACTGTGCACATTTGTAACGTGTTGGACGAAATCTTGAAAATTGGTTTTAATCTCCTGATTCACCTTTTCCGTGATCGTTTTTATCTCTTGTTCCTTCAGCTAGAGGGCACTAACTTTATTTTTTACTTCGACCCTCAGCTACAAATTTGCTTCTCTCTAGCTAAGAAGCTCTGATTAAGACTTTCGAAGCTCCTCTGTCAGCCTATCCTGCTCAGCCTTGGACAAACTGAGTTCGGCCCTAACCTCAAACAGTGTGCTTTTCTTCTCAAGAAGTTCCTCATCCTTACTGGCTAGGAGCTTATCAACAACGTTGAATTTGCGCTCACTAGCCTCTGCCCTCTCTGTAACAACTGAGATCTTATTGTTTACAACTTCAAGCTGAGTCTCAAGTTGTTCTTTTCTTTTTTAAGCTCGACGATCTTGCTGGCGTGCTCCTCTTTGAGCTTGGCAAGTCTAGATTTCACCCCTCGAATTAGGCCTTCATCATCATTGATTTTTCAATGTATGACTTGGCTACGATTAACTAGTTCTAGAGTGTTGAAGGAAGCTTATGAATAGAAATGAGGAAGAAAAAGAAATAGAAACAGGAGAAAGTAAAATAATTAATATTGGGAGTCAAAAGTATGAAAAGTAAGAGGAAGAGAAGGAAGAATAACTTACTCCTCCAATATTCTTGATTAAATTTTCGTGGATACTTTCCACGCGACTCCTTCTTATTTTATTGAAATCATAAGGGGCAGCACCCCCTTTCAAGTACTCGTAAGGATGTAAGAGTGCAGAATCCAAGATAATGAAGGGCCGACCACTAGAGCTTTCAAACTGTGGCACCCTTATTTGGGGGATGAATTCAAGAGCTTCTTCAGAGCAGCATCCTAGCCTGATTGTTCGCAAAAAGACCCATTCTGGCCTCCACCCTTCAGTCAGGGTAGGACCAGTTTGTTGTGGAGGACAGGATGGAGGTCGGGACACTCTTTCACCTAACTTTGCAGCAGTTTTTGTTGAACTTCGGAGGTTAAAGGACCTTCTAAGATGATTAAATCATTGGATTCACCAACTTTTTATTTTTTCTTTGTTTTCGGATCATCCTCCTCCATTTGCAATGACTTTCGATGAGTTTCAACTGGTTTTTTTATTAAAACCCCAGTTGCCTTCTTATTCACCTCAATCTGTTGTTCTTTAACTTTTTGTCCTTGCTTGGCCTTAGCAGCTTCGATTTCAGAAGCTCTTTTCTTGGCCACAGCTTCTTTTTTCCTTCTTGCCATTTCTTCTGAAGCCTTCTTCGCATATCTTTTTAGGGCCATTTCTTCTTCAGTAATTTCGATTGGGGTAAAGGAGACTTCTTCCTCGTCCTCAACTTTGAGAATTTCTCTAATGTAGGGATCCACGATAGGCAGTGCTTCAGGAATAGGTTGGTCAGCAGGGACTGAACCTTCAACTGGGAGACGATGTTTGGTGCTGGACGCCAAGCCGGCTGGGCGCCAAGCCGGATGGTGAGTGTGATAAAACTCAAACCTTTACTTGGGCATCTAATCGAACCACTATTGAAGGGTCTGGGAGAACGACTTGATAGCAAACCCTCGTGGAGATGCGACGAACGAACTAGTTAGGCCGGTAGTTGAACAAAATGGGTGCCGACCTCACGAACGGGAAGTTGTCAGGTTATCCCTAGAATTCTAATACCGATTCAATGTGAGGGCAATCAGCGAGATTACCCCTGGCCCAAGCCTTTTTGGTGCGGTCGTTTGTGCACAAAAATCATCAATCATAAGAACAAAAATTTCAAATGAAATAAAATTGAAAAGATAGAAAAGAAAAACAAGAACATGTTGAGACTCCTTGACCTGGACCCTGTGCAATTGCTGTAATTGGAAGAAAAGGATCCTCGTTTGGACGACTTATCCATTCTCCTGACACGACGCAGATGTCTCCTCAAATACCTTGATATTGTCTAAGAGCATATGCATGAGGGCCTTGTTAAGTCGGGATTTGAGGTATCACTTGTTTTCATCCTTCCTAATTTTTTGGATGTTGTAACAATACAACAGATCCCATTCAGATAAGTGGAATCTGTACCTACGGTTGATTTTTCCTACTCCATCGACTATTCTATAAAAGTTGTGGGAGACAAATCTAGGGGAGAGATTAACTATGTGAAATATTTTTCGAAGAAAAAGAGGAATAGGGAACCTCAAACCCCCCCTATAAAGACTACTATAGGGAACATCTCTAATTCTTGGTCATCCTCGTTAGCTAACCTAATATCTATAATGTCTGGGATGTTGTATTTTGCTTGAAAATGGCGATTTTTTCGGCAGAACCGAGTTCATCAGCGAATTTACCCATCTTCGCTTTCAAAAATAGAATTTGAAAAGAGAACAAAGGGAAAAGAAAACCCTAGGAGCTCACCGTAGGAAAACTTTAGAAGCAAGAGAATATCGTGAAGAAAAAAGAGTTTAAGGAGCACTTAATGCTTGGAATAACCTAAAAAGTGCAAAAAAAGTAGTAGAAGTGAAAGCTCGAGATATATACATATATCAAAATTTTGAAAAATCATAGGTGAAACGACTAGCGACAAAAACTTTACTAAGTGCACCATCTAAATTGATGTTAATATGACAGCCGACAATGCGTTTAGCGTTTTAAAGCAATGATTGGTATTTTTATGCACTGGGAGACGAAAAGGCTATCGCACAACATAAATGGACTAACGACACGACCAATCAAGAAATGATGCATCAAAAATGAAGTCGAGTATTGGGATATGAAGAGATTTGATATAAATGGGGCAGATGCAAATAAGCTTATTACTTTACTCTGGTCGGGTAATAAATTATCCCAACCAGAGCATGGGAATAATGTTAGTACAAAAATAACCTTGGACACGTGGCGTGCTGCTGAGCGTGATCGGAAAGTGCTCGGTAGCAAGGCTGAGCAGTTAAAGGATGGTTGGAATTAGGTCTCACTTTGTTTTGAAACCAAGGTAGTGTGACTCTAACTATAATTGTGAAATAATAATAAATGAACTGAATTCATTGCTTAAAAGTTAACTTAGTTAGTTCACCTCATTACAAGTGATAGACAGATATGACACTTGGTTGGAATTAGGTCTCACTGAGCAGACTGAAGTTGCCTTCTTAGACGCCCAATTTGCTCACGTATATTAAATGCAGAATGGGAGGCATTAAATGTAAATTGAAAGGCATTTAAAGAAGGGAAAATTATATACTTTACTATATACACACAGGGTTGATTACAATGCATTATTTACTCATTAATTTATTGATATAGACTAACTATAAATATACACTTAGTTCCGAAATCCAGGTACGCTCTCTGCTATCAACTTAACACTTTTTCTTTACTTGACTTTCTTAAAAATACTTCAAGCCCTTACTAACTTTACCATCGGAGGTTTTTTGATCGGAAACCCTCTCTTTGGCCATAACCTTCTGTTTTTTTGTACTCGGCAGGTTTGCTTTTAAATTTTCAGTTGACGTGGAGAGCAATCCCAGTAAGGAAGTTTTTGTTGCCGAACAAAAACATTCATAGAAATTCTATAACAGTTCTCTACCATTTGTCAAAATTATGACTTGGAAATGGCAATACCAAGTAAAGTCGTTGCAAACAGCTACCACATAAGATATATTCCCTGCCCACTCTCTCTATTACGAGCTTTTTTTTTTTTTTCCTTTTTTTTTTAATTTTAGTTAACATTTTTGCAATATATACGTAATTTCTCAATTTTAATATTGAAATAGAATGAAAAAATTTATAGCGTAAATGTCTCTAAATAATATGTTGGGCGATGATAAACATACAAAGTATTTTCACAGTGAACATTTTTCTTAAAAGCATAAATACAAACAAATACTTTGCATAATGAAGTATTAACAGAAAGTGTGTTTGGCAACAAAAATTTCACAACTTTTGACGCTTTGAACTTTTTTTTTTTTTTGGCATTTAAATAACCTCAACTTTTTTCAATTTTTGGTATTTAAAGAATTTAACAAATTGCATTTTTGTTCATCTATGTTGAATGTGTTTGAAGTTGTATAAAAGTGTATAAAATAAAAAAATTGTAAAAATAAATGTCTCGTAATTCATGTAGGTGAAAATTTTAAATTTTACTATCTCCTAATTCATGTTTGTAGAGATTTGTAAGATTTATTTTATTTTGTTTAACTCCAAACAGTGTAAATTAAAAAGGAGAAATATAATAGTAATTTGACAATACTTCAAATGAATAAGGTACATATTTTTGCTAAAAGCACTAAAAATTATAATTATAACTTACAGTAAAAAATTATTAAAAAAAAATTATATTCCCAACCGCACTCGTAACAAATGCCAAATGCTTTTATTTAACGCTTTTCAGCTTACTTGCTCACCCACCTCGGTAAACAAATCCACCCCCTCACCCCTAGTCTCTCTCCACGGACTCTATTCGTCATCTTGATGGTTTCTGTCTAGTTCTATCATCCACATCCTTCCAAATATATACTCTTCATGTCATCAACTTCAATGTTATTATCTCATATTTTTTTTTTTTTTTGATCATCTTCGACATTATTGCAAATGAAGCGCAAAAGCTTGCATAGTTTCTTATCATCATCATGGTCATGCTTCAACCTACTTTGTTCGTCTTCTTCTTATCAGAAACAATTTCTAGTGTGGATCCACTGTACGAAGCCTGCGAGCCCAGAAATTGCGGCAACCAAAGTATAAGCTACCCTTTTTGGATTGCTGATGTGCAAGAGCCTTATTGTGGGTACCCTGGTTTTAAGATCACTTGCCAAGATCACAGCCCAATTCTTCACATACCGGAGAACGATTATTTAGTCCATCAAATTTTGTATGATAATCATTCTGTTTGTGTAATCCCCGCTGCAGTTCTGGATTTTGAAAGTGGCTGCAAATTTCCACCAATTAGAGACCTATCGGTTGAAGAAAACACTTTCACAATTGCTTCTAATGTTTCACAGCTGTATCTATTATCCAATTGTTCATTGCCGCTGCCCCAGAAACTTTGGGATTACAAGATTATGAATTGCAGTGGTAGTCGGACAGAGAAGGAAGATGATTTGGTTCTGGCAATGTTTGAAAACAATAAAATTTGAGTTATGCATTGGAGGAATGCAAGAGGGATGTATTGGCACCGGTTGAGTTGCACAAAGGAGAGGATGGAGTTGGGGACAACAGTTACGTAGATGTGCTGAAGGGGATTTGCCTTGAATTGGAGGGCTAGTAACTGCAGTGGATGCCAAGCAACTGGAGGGCGTTCCGGGTTTTATCTGAATAACTCTTGCTTCCGGTGCTTTTGCCCTGATAGGTCTCATTTTGTTCGTTGTAATCATAAGAGTAAGACCCCCCGCCTCTCTCTTTCTCCCCCCTGCATGCTGGAGTATGCTCAGGAACATTTGCCGTGTGCCCCTATCTTGCATTCTTATGAAAATGAGTTTGGTTGATAAGATTATATTTGTAATTCCAATAGGCATTATTGTCTTAATTTCTCTGAAGTTCTCAATCAATAATAACCTTAGTAGAATTACAGCCCTGGCCAAGAAACATATTATAAATATGGATAGGGTTGACTACTAGAAATTTAACTCCCTTTCTAGCCTTCTTCAAAATTTAAATATCTCCATGGTCTTAATTAATTTGTTTAACAATTCATTCTTAGCGTATGCCAACACATCCATCTGCCTTGGTTACTTTTTCTAGCTAGCTTCATCTTTCTAAGAAGGCAGTCTTTTCACTCTCATTGATCCATCCACTCTTGTCTGAATCTTCAAGTTCGAGATAAATTGTTCCCCTACCCTGCCATGCCAATCTTTGCTCCTGTTTCTGGGCTAGCAATGTTTTTTTTTTTTTCCATTTGCTAAATTGGGTTGGGTGGCTGATTGGAAATTGTTTTTGTTCATTTGCTAATTTAGATTGGCCTGTTGATTGGAAACAATGGTTTTTCCCTTCATTGTCAATTTCTTTGTCTTTGTTGTTTCTCACCTGCTCCTCATTCTTCACTCTGCTGCCTACAAATATTAGAGATAAGTAGATGTATTTAACTACTGCCAGCCAATTAGATATTCTAACGACATGTTGGTCCCTGGCTGTGTAAAAATTATAATTATTTTATGAGAGAGCATTAGTTAACTACACCAAGTTGTTGACAAACGGATTTGCATTGGAATGGCCGCATATATCCAGTTGATTCATCTTAGCTACCAAAGATCAAGCCTGATTCACATCCTCATGGCCTCAAAGATAAATCTCCTTACATGTGGTATATATCTTGAGTTAATTTTAGGCAATAAAAAAAAAAAAAATGAATTGGCTCACCTTGTCAGAAAGCATGAAATGAACAATGGAGTTTTCTACGGGGCCCAAGTACGAAATTAGTAACTCAAAAGAAAATTAAAAAGCCAAAAATTACTAACAAATTCATGAAATTGACCGAATTTGCACTATAACTTCTCTTAAAGTATACTAAAGTAGTGCACACACTATGTGTGATTTTTATTAAAATTTTCTTTTAATTAAAATAAAATTATAAAAAATTAGTAAGTGTGACTCAAATAATAAATAATAAATAGTTAAAGTTATTTAAGTAAAAATACCTAATTAATTAAGAAGCATTTAAAAAATTTAAAAAACAAAATTATTAAGTAGTTAAAGAGTATTTAAGAAAGATAAAAATATAAATAAATGAAATTACCTCACTATATGATAGTTTTTAAAATTTTACTTTTTAATACCATTGAAATATTTATTATATAATAATAAGAAATATACTAATTATTTTAATTGCATTACTATGAAAATACTATAATTAAGTAAAAATTAAATATATTATTTATTAAAATTAATTTAATATAATATATTTCACATTAATTTAATTAAATAAATTAATATAAAATAAATAATTAAATTAATAATAACCATTTAATTGAATTAATTCAATTACGTTAAAGTCATTTAATTAGTTAATTAATTAATATAATTATATTATTTATTAAAATTAATTTAATAAAATATATTTCATATTAATCTAATTCAATTAAATAAATTAATTAATAATTATATTATTAAATATAATTTTAGTCTATAAAATATTTGAATAACATAATTCATTTTAATGTGAGGTAACAAAAAATGAACAAATATTAAAATTGACAAAATATTTATAACAAGGAAAAATAAAAAGAGAGTGGAAACACCTTTATTTTTTATTTTTTACATTTTCTATTTAAATTTTCATTTTTGGAAATAAAAAATAAAAACAAATTTATCAAATACATTTGTTACCTGCTTTCAAAATTTTGCTTAAGCAAATATAAATGTTACCAAGTGAGACCCTAATTCTCAAAAATATCAAATAAACACCATAAATTTTTTATTTCTAAATTAAAATATTAATTAAAAATATTAAAATATTATTAAACGGATAAAATAAAATTCACGTATTTGATATAATTAGCATTGAAACTCTAATAATAACTTATTATTAAATAGATATAATTGAATCAACCTATTTAATTACAACTCATTTATAGAACCCAAACTCCTCCAAACTTGTTTATTTGACATCTCCATTTATAATATATTTGATTAAAATAGATACCGTACAAGGAATAAAATAGAATCAAATTTTAGAAACGGTGCAACCCTTTGCTTTTGCTACGTCAATCCAGTGATCGTGTGGGGTGGAGTCGGCGTGTGTATGGTATCCCATTCTAACTGATAAAAATAAAATTTAGAAATGGTTTCGTATTTTCCATTGATAAATCATTAATACATGCATTTATATATATAGATATATATATACATATACAGCCAAAGGCAATGGAAAAGGAACGGTTATCTCTAAATAAGGAAAAGTAATAAATTTTTAATAAAATTTTCCTAAACCAGGTTAGGAAAGTTGTTTGCTGTTAAACAAAATCTTTGGAGGTATGTTTAATATTCCCCTCAAGTTGGAGTATGGATATTAGTAACACCTAACTTGAAGGAAAGATTACGAAAATGGTCAACCTAATCAATTTAGTGAAAATATCAGCTAACTATTCTGTCAAAGAAAGATGATCTAGCTGAATGTGACCCTTTTGAATCTTTTCTCGAATCAAATGACAATCAATTTTGTTGTATTTAGTTCTTTTATAGAAAATTGAATTGTGAGTGATGTGAATAGGGGCTTAGTTGTCACATTATACATAATTTTATGGGTTGGCAATGATGGACCCCTAAGTCATCAAGTAGGCTGTGAAGTCAAGTTAATTCACATGTTGTGAATGCCATCAATTCACATGTTGTGGACACCATGGTGCAATATTTGGCCTCAGCAAAAGAGTGAGAAGTTACTGTTTATTTCTTTGTATGCCAAGAGATAGGGCTACCACCTAACTCGATCAAGAAGCCAGTGGTTGAGTGACGAGTTATAGGACAACTTGCCAATTGGAATCAATATAACCAATGATGTGAAGGTTGCTGACAAAGGGAAATAAGATGTCATGAGCAATAGTACCTTTGAGGTAACGAAAAACACAAGTTGCTGCATTGAGATGAGATAACTGAGGAGTCTGTATAAACTAGCTTAAATGATTCACTGCATAAGAAATATCAGGGCGTGAGATGGTGAGATAAATTAACCAACCAATGGGGTGCCGATATAATCCTGGATTTGGAGCAAGTTCACTCTCATTAGCCAAGAGTTTCAAATATTTCTCTATTAGAGATGACACGGGACGATAGCCTAGTTGATTGGCATCAGAAAGAATATCAAAAACATACTTCCTTTGGTCAATAAAAATGCCCTTGGTGGACCAACAACCTTAATGCCAAGGAAAAGTTTGAGTTATTCATGATCTTTTGATTTGAACTAATTGGCAAGAAATCCTTTAAGCTTGATGATTTCAGATAGGTCATTATTGGTGACGAGTAAGTCATCAACATAGATTAAGATAGTGATAAAAGTGGAGCCACTTGGACGGGCAAAAAGAAAATGATCAGCCTGTAAGTGATTAAAACTTGCAGCACACTAGCACATTAGACAATTTTAAGTACCAATTACCCGAAACTTGTTTGAGGCCATAGAGAGATTTTTGAAGATGACAAACATGAGTCTCCTCCTGTTAACCATATTTGGGGGAAAGAGACATGTAAACATCCTCTTGCAAATCACCATGTAAAAAGCGCTGTTGACATCCAATTGATGTAGGAGCCAATAACGTGCTGCTGTAATAGCAAGCACACAACAAGTTTTACAACCAGTGCAAACACATCATGATAATCAAGGCCTTTCACTTAAGTGTAGCCTTTTGTTACCAAGCGTGCTTTGTAATGTTCAACAGATCCATCTAGATTTAACTTAGTTTTGAAAATCCATTTGCAACCAATTGTTTTTTTTTTTTTTTTTTTTTTCAGATGGGAGAGGAGATAAGAACTGTTAGATTTAGTAATGTATAATCGTATATAATTAGTATCCCTTATTTTATGCCTTTCCTTATTTTATGTCTTTCCTTATATCATAATTAAGATTATTATTCCATTCCTTATTTTGTATATCCAATCATAATTAGGATTACTATCTCCTATCAGGATTAGGATTATTGTCCTCTTATATAAAGGACTTTGTAGTCTTATATTCTCACACACAGAAATAAATATTAATACATAATTCTTTCCTTCTTCTTTTATTCTTAACATGGTATCAGAGCAGAGGCTCTAATTTTTTTTTCTCTTCTTCGTCGACCATTATTTTCCAGCGAGATCTTGTGTTGGTATATATCATCAGCAAAGTTAAAGAAGCATTTATTTTTCACTTCTGTATTACTCTTCTAGTGAATATTCCAACATCTACATACATCAACCGATTTGTCTCTCATAGACGAACCCAACGCCACTAACCAAAACCGGAGATCTGCTTCCACACGCCCTCACGCGCCGCCTAAAAATTACGTGTGACTTCACGCGAATTCACGCGCCGCTGGTCTTCACATTCGCCTTGCTGACGTCATCTCGACGAATCACGGTGCGCCGCACGGACTGTTCGTTGGTGCACTTGCCACACTGGATCGCGCTCACGCCAGCAAACTGCGATCTGTCATGTAGCCCTAGCTGCTCCAACGGTCAGACCGGTCCGCCCAAATCGGTTCAGTGCTTCTTTTGGGCCGATTCAGCCATTTTGATAGATTTTCAACCGGTTCAAACCGGTTCCTTACCTTTTTCGACTTTCTGGACGCACTGGTGATCTCTGTTCTACTCGGATTTATTGTTTATCTTTATTGGGCACTATGAAAGCTTTTTCTGTGGATCACTCTGACAACATTACGTCCCTCTCTGTCATTCTGGATGGGACTAATTATGTTTTGTGGGCACAAGCTCTCTCTGGCTTTATTTTTTTCTGTGGATCGCTCTGACAACATTACGTCCCTCTCTGTCATTCTGGATGGGACTAATTATGTTTTGTGGGCACAAGCTCTCTCTGGCTTTATTTTTTTCTGTGGATCGCTCTGACAACATTACGTCCCTCTCTGTCATTCTGGATGGGACTAATTATGTTTTGTGGGCACAAGCTCTCTCTGGCTTTATCAAAGGATGTCGTTTATGGCGTATTATTTCTGGCTCTCAGAAAAAACCCATCCAGAAAGACGATGAGGATCAGTCTACTTTTGAGGATCGTCTTGATGATTGGGAAAGCAAGAATTATCAAATTGTCACCTGGTTTCGTGCCACTACTATTCCTTCCATTAGTCTTCAATTTGGCCGATTCCAGGACGATGATCAGTATCCCTCTCCTACTAAGGCTATTTGGGATTTCTTAAAGGATCGCTATCAGACCACTGGTCATGCTCACCAGTATCAGTTACTTTAGACTCTTCATCGTATGCGTCAAGAGCCTGGGCAATCCATCAATGATTTTCTCTCTCAAATGTCTTCTGTTTGGGATCAGTTTGCTTTATGTGAACCTACTTGGAAACACTCTGAGGATGCTCAATTGTACACTATCCACCGCAATCATTAGCGACTTTTGCTATTTCTTATGGCTCTCCATGAAACTTTTGAGTCGGTTCGTGCCTCATTGCTCCATCGCATGCCTCTACCCACTCTTGAACAAGCTATTTCAGAACTCTTGTCCGAAGAAACTCGTCTAGGTCTCCAAACTAAGGCGTTGGATTCAGTTCTTGCCATACCACCATCTCCAGTTCCAGATGCCGCTCTTGCCATGTCTCACGGTCAATCTTCTGGACTATTGACTCCTCACTCCTGCATCTACTGTCTAAAAAGGGGTCTACCACACAATCATTCATTTGAACATTGTCCAGTTCGTGAGTGTTTGACTTGCCACAAAACAACTCCTGGTCATTTTCCGCGTGACTATCCCAAGGCTTTCTCCTCTGGAGCTCATTCCAAAAAGGGATCCTCTAAGTCCTCTGCTAAATCTCATGGTTCTCATACCACTACTGCTGTTACTTCAGATGGGTCCTCCTCTTTTGGCCCATCCTTTCTATGACTGATGTGGAGTCTATCATTCAGCAAGTACTTACCAAAACTGGTACATCTCCTTCTACTGCCCTCTCCGTCATGCCAGGTACTTCCTCTTGGTATTTTGACTCAGGATGTTGCAATCATATGACTTCTGATTCTACAATTTTTTCGTCTATTGCTTCATCATCCCCTATTCCCACTATTCATACTGCTGATGGTACTCATATGTCTGTTACCCACACTGGTCATATTTCTACTTCATCTATTTCTCTTTCTAATGTTTACCATATTCCGACCCTTGCTTTAAATCTGCTGTCTGTTGGTCAATTATGTGAACTTGGTCTGATCGTTACTTTTTATGCTTCTAGTTGTTTGGTGCAGGACCCACAGACGAAACAGGTTCTTGGGATAGGCCGTAAGCATGGATGTCTGTTTGAGATTGTTCACCTCTAACTTCCACCATCCTCTGCTGCTTCCGCTTCCACAGCTTCTATTTTTAATCTTTGGCATTGTCGTTTGGGTCATGTGTCTTTTAGTCGTTTGAAAACTTTAGTTTCTAGTGGTCAATTGGGTCATGTGGTTTCTGAGAAAGTTGATTGTTTATCATGTCAAACTGTTAAACAACTCGCTTTATCTTTTAATAATAGTAATTCTGTTTCTCTTACACCATTTGATCTCGTTTACTCGGATATCTGGGGACCTTCACCCACTCCCACTATGGGGGGCTCTCGTTATTTTGTTATTTTTGTGGATGATTATACTCGCTATACTTGGTTGTATCTTTTAACTAAACATTCTGAACTTAAACAGATATACTCTGATTTCTCAGTAATGGTGAAAACTTAATTTTATTGTACAATCAAGGTTTTTCAAACTGATAATACTATGGAATATCTTGACTCTGAGGTTTTATCTTCTCTACGCTCTCAGGGGACACAATCTCATCTTTCTTGTCCTGGTACTTCTCAGCAGAATGGTTGGGCGGAACGCAAACATCGTCATCTTCTTGACACGATCCGTGCCCTTCTTATTTCTTCCTCATGTCCAGAAATGTTTTGGGGGGAAGCTGATCTTACTGCTGCTTACACCATTAATCATGTTCCCACTTCTGTCCTTGGTAATTCTACTCCTTTTGAACGCTTGTATGGCTCCCCCCTGATTATTCTCATCTTAGAGTATTTGGGTCTGCTTGTTTTGTTCTCCTTCAACCCCATGAAAGAACTAAACTTGAACCAGGCTCTCGTCTTTGTTGTTTCTTGGGTTATGGTATTGAACATAAGGGGTATCGGTGTTGGGATCCTATTTCTCGACGTTTTCGTGTCTCTCAACATGTGTCTTTTGGCAACACAAGATGTTTTCTACTCTTTCTCCATTTCATCTTTCTACCTCTTCCCATAATCCTCTCTTTACTGATATTTCCAAAGATTTGCATTCTGACATATTTGATGCTGATAGTCCACAGGTCTCTCAGACACCACTGCTTACGGTTCATCCTGAGACACCTGGGTCTTCTGCTGGACCTGTGACAACTCCTAATGAGTCTTCTCCTTCATCCCTTGTTGACGAATCTCCTCCTTCAGAACGTCCTAAACGAGTAACACAACCTTTTGTTCGTCTTCGTGATTATATTGTTGGTTCTGCTGCCTTTTCTACTCACGGACCTTCTTCCTACCATGAGGCTTGTACTAACCCTTTATGGCAGCAAGCTATGGATGATGAGTTACAGGCTCTTTAGAAAACTCATACTTGGGATGTGGTTCCCCTTCCTCCTGGGAAGACTGCTATCAGTTGCAAATGGATTTATAAAATCAAAACCCGTTCAGATGGTTCTATTAAGCGACACAAAGCTCGTCTTGTTGCTCGAGGTTTTACTCAGGAGCATGGTATTGACTATGAAGAAACTTTTGCTCCTGTTGCTAGGCTTACTTTCGTTCGCAGTTTACTTGCTATTTCTGCTGCTCGTAACTGGGATCTTTATCAGATAGATGTTAAGAATGCCTTTCTAAATGGTGATCTTACTGAGAAAGTATATATGCAACCTCCTCCGGGCTCCTCTGTTCCTTCTTCTCATGTTTGCAAGCTTCGTTGAGCACTATATGGGCTGAAACAGGCTCCTCGTGCCTGGTTTGCGAAGTTTAGCTTTACTATTCGTGAGCTTGGATTTATCCCCAGTTCATATGACTCTGCTTTGTTTATTCGCACCACTACAGCTAGATCTGTTCTTCTTCTCCTTTATGTGGACGATATGATTATTACTGGGGATGACAGTGTTGGCATTTCTCATCTCAAACAATTTCTTAGTCGATAGTTTGAGATGAAGGATTTAGGGTTTCTCAATTACTTTTTGGGCTTGGAGATCTCCCGAGATTCTTCTTGTTACTTTTTCTGTCAAGCTAAGTATGCTTCTGATCTCTTAACATGGGCTAGTATTTCTGACTGCAAGACTGCTACTACTCCGATTGATCCACAGCTCCGTCTTACCCCTCTTGATGGTGCACTATTTATCTGATGTGACTTTGTATCGTCAACTTGTTGGTAGTCTTGTTTATCTTACTGTCACTCGCCCTGACATTGCTTATACTGTTCACATTGTTAGTCAATTCATGGCTGCTCCACGTTCTTATCATTTTACTGCTTTGCTGCGCATTTTTCGATATATCAAAGGCACTATGTTTCATAGTCTTCAATACTCAGCCCAGTCCTCACTTGAGTTACATGCTTTTTTTGATGCCAACTGGGCTGGTGATCCTACTGATCATCGTTCTACGATAGGGTTCTGTTTCTTTATAGGGACTTCTCTCATAGCCTGGCGTAGCAAGAAACAAACTCTCACTGCCCATTCTAGTACTGAAGCTGAGTACCGTGCTCCTTTGGCTTAGATGGCTTCTTACTGATATGGGTGTCACTCATTCTACAGGCACTATATTATATTGTGACAATCAAAGTGCTATTCAGATTGCTCACAATGATGTTTTTCATGATCGCACTAAACACATTGAAATAGATTGTCACTTTATTCGTCAACATGTCAAAAGTGGCATTGTTCGTCTCATTTCTGTATCCTCAGCAAATCAAACTGCCGATCTTTTCACGAAGGCTCATCCTCCTGGTCGTTTCTTCGAGTTAATCTCCAAACTCAAGCTGCTTCCTGCGTTGCCACCTTAAATTTGAGGGGGGTGTTAGATTTAGTAATGTATAATCGTATATAATTAGTATCCCTTATTTTATGCCTTTCCTTATTTTATGTCTTTCCTTATATCATAATTAGGATTATTATTCCATTCCTTATTTTGTATATCCAATCATAATTAGGATTACTATCTCCTATCAGGATTAGGATTATTGTCCTCTTATATAAAGGACCTTGTAGTTTTGTATTCTCACACACAGAAATAAATATTAATACATAATTCTTTCATTCTTCTTTTATTCTTAACAAGAACCATGTCTTATTAAGTTCAAAGGCTTGGAGTTCAGCTGCAATGACATAGTGCCAGTAAGGGTGCTTGATGGTTTAGGTGTAAAAGGTTGGATCCAAATGTTGGGTTAAAGAATGTGGGAAAGATAAATGAGACAGAGAGAAGTGAGAGTAAGAAACAAAATTACCGAGATGATGAGCTGTACTAGAAGTTTATGATGAAGCAAGTGTCATAGCATCGAGTTGGGGAATAGTCAGGCAAATATAGTTCCGCAAATGATCCAGATGATGGATTGTGCGATGAGGCCGAGTGTTGTTCTCAGTGGGTTGAGGTTGAAAATGGCCGGGTGAGACCAATTACACTACAACTGGTGCACTATTTTAAGAATATTGTTTGGGTCAGGGTTTTGGGCAAGCTATGGAAGTGGGGTAGGTTGTATTGCGGCTGGTGCTGTAGAATGGGGAGGGTGAGAAGTGGGAATTAAAGGCTTGGTTACGGTGGGTGGGGCTGGTCTTGTGGTGGTGAGGGCTAATGCCGAGATGTATTGGAAATTTTAGGGATGATAGGGACAAATTTGTTCAAAAAAAAAAAAAAAAGTGGCATCTCATGAGATAAAAAAAAACTTTTAGTGTCTAAATTATATAACTGATACCCATAATGCTAGGATGGGTACCTGAGAAAAATACAAGGGACATCACGTGGTCAAAATTTGTTACTTCCCAACATGGAAAGTTTGTGCATAGCATAAACACCCAAAAATTACGTATAGACTTATAATCAGGAGATTTTTTTTAAACTTTTTCATATGAGGGTACTAATCTAAGGTTTTTGGACGGCGTTCAGTTTATAAGGAAAACCATCGTCAAAATGCATTCCACCCAAAAAATGATGGGAAGGTGGGCTTAAAAATGAAGGCATCGGGCCACATTAAGAATATGACGATATTGTCGTTGCACAATGCCATTTTATTGTGGGGTGTCAATAAAATAAGTTCATAAAGCACCCCTTGATCAAGAAAAAATTGTTTAGCAAGACCTGATAAAAATTCTTGGGCATTATCAAACCTAAAAAACTTGATTATGGTTTGAAATTGAGTTTAGACCATTTAAAAAAAAAACTGAGTTTTTGAAAGGCATCAAATAGAAAACCCAAGTGTAACGAGTACAATAATTTACAATCATAAGAAAATAACGAGCACCACTCGGGGAAGAAGTGTGGTGCCACCCCAAATATCACAAAAAATACGTTCAAAAGGAATTATACTTTTATTATTATTCAATTGAATAGATAAATGAACATGTTCCCCCCCGGGGGCGGTAAACAAGCATTACATGGAAGATCACTTTTATTTGTGATAGAAATAAATTAGGATAAAACAGGAAAGAGATGGGGGACCTAATGTACGGTGCTAGAGAGATAGGCCTACGGTTTGTGAAGAGACAAAAGCCTTGGGTTTGGTCGTGCGCAGGTAGTAGAACTAATTGCGTGCCTCACCCGCTCTAATCACATTCTTCGAGGTAAGTTTTTGAAAAAATAAAAAGAAAGAAAAAAATGAACAGCACAATTGAGAGTTTTTGTTAGTTTTTATATAGACAAAAGATTACAATAAAAGAAGAAACACGTAAAGCACTGTGCAAAGTAATAGTCGGGATGAGGGTAATATCTCCTACATAATGTATTGCATAAGAATTTCCAGCGACAGAGCAAATGGGCAGGATAGAATTTGTCTTGCAAAAAAAATTGAATATAGATAAGTCGGGTGTCATACAATTTGATGCCTCACTAGCCAGTATCTACTCATATTTGGTGTTCGGCAACAGAAATTACCGCCGGAACTGCTGACCACGCCAACCGAAAATGCAATCGCCGACCTGCCGAACAAAGACAGAAAGAAAGGTGACGGCCGGAGAGGAGGTCTCAGGCCGGAAAACCCTCCGATGATTAAGTCAGCAAGTCGCTCCAAAGAAGTTTTTATGGAAATAAAAGAGTCAAAGTTTAAGTTGGCATTAGTCAGCTTCCCCTTGTGGTTCAGCAGAACATCCTATATATAGTGGTCTGAGTGATGATTAAAGCATACCTGCGACTTGACGTTACGACACTCCCGTGTCCCTCTTTTCTATCCTTGCTTTAAATACTCTTCCCCTTCATTTAATGCCTCAGACCCCTCATTAATACACCATGCCTTTCATTTAATGCTTCTGGCGGCTTAACACGGCATTACAACCGGAATTTCAGGGTCAGACTGTCTTCCTGTCACATCAGCCACCAAATCGTGACGAGATAGACCGATTTAGTTACATCCCCAGAGACAAGTACCCAGTTCAATCTTAACTAAGGTGCATTTATGGTCACGAGCCCTCTTTAAAGGCTGTGGGTCCCAGGTTCGACATTTACTAGCCGTCAGCAGATAGGCCGAGCAAACTAGCTCCCAAGATCCTCGGCTATAGCCGCGTGGCAATACACTGTTTATTGATGTCGAGGTTCAGGGTACTCTTTGGAACACTAACTCTGAATCGTGTGTTCACGTATATCACTCACGTGGAACCCTCGTGCCAATAATCAGTTGTTCGGCGAGATGCCACGTGTCCAAACGGAACGTGCTCGGCAAGTGACTGAGTGGCTTATGTGAATTTGCTCGGCACCGCGCCACGTGGCACCGGACTAAATATGTTCGGCAAGAGTACAGCTTTAGTATTATTATGCCCAACATTTTGCCCCCACTCTGGTCGAGAAAAGATATTTTCCGAGCAGAGTAGCAGAGCAGAATAACCTTACCTCCCTGATCCTTCAACCCTCCTACGCAGTTTGTCGTTTAGTATGTTCCTGACGCGTATCAAATCTGATTGGACTTTTCTATCTCCTCGTGACGACACGCGCAGTGCCCTTTCAGCTTTTCAGCTGCTGCGCCGCTTACGCGGTTTCCCAGATATGAGGTGTTAAAACGTGAATGGTCAGAAATTTGAAAATCGGGGCGGTAATAAATGCCACTTTTACCGCCCATTGCCTTTTCGTTGGAAACGCTTCGGTTTCCCTCAGAGATACATACATATATACATATATACCTGATTAATCTTCTCTTACCTCTTTTCTGCGATTTGAGTCTACAGATTTCCCTTGCTTCTTTTCCTCTGAGCTTTCGTCTTCGCAAGCTTTCACCCTTCCCGTCGTCCTTCATTTCCGGTGAGTTAATCCTCTTTTTTCTTCAAATTTTCCGTTATGGGTAGACTCGCGAACGAGCTAAGTTCTGAGGAAAAGGTTAGGATTTTCAAGGAGAAATACCAGATTCCTCAGAACGTAGGTATCAGGCTCGCCGAACAAGGCGAGCGTGAAACAGGGGAATTCCCCATAGTGGCAATCACCGAAGGTGGTCTTAGGTTCCCCCTACACCCCTTTCTTCGCTCTATGATGAGCATTCTGGACCTTGGCCCTAGGAACCTCACCCATAACTTTTATAGAATCGTTAATGGGGTGATAGAAATAAACAGGCGATACGGATTCCACATATCCGAGTACGATCTTCTTTACTGTTACTCAATCCAGAAGGTGAGGAAGGATGAGAACAGGTGGTACCTGAAATCCCGACCAGAAAAAGCCTTGGTCCACATGCTGCCTGATACGATTAAGTCAGAAAGTGACCTGTGCGTCGTCACAGGTCACTGGACACACGATCCAGACGAAGATCGTTTTCCAATCGTCCCTCGGGTTTCTTTGGGCCCAGGTTGGTTGATTTCAAATCCTACCAGTTCTTATTCTTCTTTACCCTCACTTCTAAGCATACTAACTGTTTGATTTAATATCTGTGCAGGTGTTCAGTTAAAGAAGTTCTGGGCTACTGGCATTCGTGCTGACAAGGACCACTTGAAGGAGGTGTTCAAATTCCTTGGGGGTCCAGATCTCTATCCCTTTGCCAGAGCAGTTCCGATTTTGTTCAACTTCACCCCTTCTCATCAGACATTCATTGCCCCTCCTCAAGGTTTCGCAACTTCGGAGGCTATTAGGCGTCTTCAGTGGTGGTTTTGAGCTTCTGCTGAAGAGAAAGAGAACTATTACGCCTTAAGGCATCCAGGGTGGACTCGCCCCCCTCCATTCGCCATCCCACTTGTTGCCGAGCAAGTTCAAACCCCTCGAGTTGCAGTTCCTGAGCCTTCCGAACAGCCGAGGAGGCGACAATTTGTTCTTTTGGACGAGGAGGAAGAGGAAGAGGAAGAAGAAGAAGTTGAGATACCCCCTGCCTTCGACTACTTTTCAAATTCAGAAGGGGAAGAAGAAGAAGTGATGGCCCCGAAGATCGATTACAAGAAGCTCGCCATGGCTAAGGCAAAAGGGCAAAGGGCCGGAGAGGCCCAGAAGAAGAAGGCGGACGAGCAAAAGGCCGTTGGGAAGAGGAAGACTGGTGAGGGGAGTGCCCCTGCTCCTTCTACTGCCGAGCAAATAACGAAGGTCAAAATGGAGAAGGGGAAGGAGCAGGAGGCAGCTCAAAAGAGGCCACCTGGCCCTCCTGAGCCGAAGAGGGCCAGGACACAATCCGCGGACGCGGCTCCAACGGCCGAGCAGGCGAAGCTATCGAAGGAGGACGCCGCGAGGGGGCCAGCACCTTCCAAGGTCGTGCCACCCACTAAAGACGCACCACCGAGAACCTCCGAGCCGTTACCTGCTCAACCAGTTGGGCCCGTGCCTCTAGCCATCGAATACCCGGCCAATCCAGTTCGAGACTCTCCTCCATTCATTCCAGAAATCCTTATTCCCAGTCTCGAACACCCTCAAGGCCGTCCCTTCACTATCCAAGACACTGCCTTCAACCACGCCGAGGAGTATCTCAAGGGTATCCTCCCTCCTCGGGACGTTCTTAATACGAGGAAGAATAGGACGGAGGAGATCCACAAAACTCTGATGAAGAACATCATCTCTGTAAGTACTATAATATTCCTTTATGTGAATCCTTTCCTTATTATAGTTTTTCCTAACTTTCTGTTCTTTCTGCAGACTTCTCTCCACACAATGGAGTTGATTGCCAGGAGCCGAACATTCGAAACCAGAGCCGAGCTGGATAGAACAGAAATAAGGGAGTTGAAATCAAGCGTGAGGTCCTTGGAGAAGGAGAATAAGAATCTCCAATCCAGCAATGACGCTCTGGCAAAAGAGAAGAGTCAGCTTCAGGACGAAAATAAAGAGATTGAGCATCAACTCAACACTGCCCTTGGCCAAGTTGCTGGAAGCATAGCTCGTGTGCAGTCAATGGATAAGATCCTAAATCATAAAGACGAGGAGCTTTTAGTGGTCAAGGGCAAACTTTCCACGGCCGAGATTGAGTTGTCCTCCATAAAGACTGGGCAAGAGTTACTCATCAAGGAGTTGGAGGCTTCCAGGGCCGAGCAAGAGAGATCAAAGCAGGAGCTTGTCAAACTTCGGGCAGAGCTTGCACTGAAGACTCGAGCCCTGGCAGAGAAGGAAGCTGCCCTCCAAGAAGCCGAGGACAAAGCCAAAGCTGAGGTGGAAGCCCAGATTAACGATTGCGTGGATCAGATGAGGGATGCTCACAACGACTTCTTTCTTGAGGGTTGGGAGGCTGCAATGAAGAAGAACAACGTTGATCCCACCAACCCCATATACAAGGAGGTCCCTTATCCTGATCCAGAACGCCCAATTCCCCAATTCAGCTTTGAGCGTCCACCTCAAACTCCCTCAATTCATACTGCCGAAGAAACAATTGAGGAGGGAGAGGTTGAGGTGGACAGTGCCCGGAAGAACATCTCCCAGGCGCCTGAACAGATTGATCTAATAGTGGAGAGAGATCCCACTAAGGGAGGAGAGAAGTGAGCCTTCTTGTATAAATTTTTATTTTTATTTTCTTTTTGGATGTAATATAAAACTTTTAACTCCAAGTGAATGAAAGCAGTTTGACTTCTGTCTAATTTTGTTTTATTTTTCTCTGTCTTTGTCTCTTTAGAACTGCCGATGAATTGATTGAAGAATGCCTTAACTGGTTTGCTGACAGAATTATAAGGAGCGCAGCCCAGGAGTACCTAGACGTTTTCTCCCACGAAATAGCTACAAACCCTTACAACAAATGTTAATGTCTCATCTTAGATTTAGGATATCTTCTTTGATTAATAGTTATGTAAAATGTATTGTAATCGAACTCTAAGGCATGTAATGAAAGCTTTTGAATTGTTTCCTTTTAACAATCTGTCTTTCCATTTGTATATTTTATGCTTTATATTGAAGTATGTATGGTGTCTGCATTTGTACCACTTTGCCGAGCAACCACTTCTAGCAAAAATACTTTAAACAGTAAACCCTTCAGAGGTAACAAGCTCATGTAGTAATTTGCTTGTCGTAAAATAACTTCAAGTTCTTGTTAAAGAGGCATAACTTTAATAAATCTCACATACCTCGATAAGTTGGGCTGTCCTCTTTCTCATAATAACGGGGGTAACTATCTTCTGACAAATCTTCGCTTTTTAGTCTCATGCCGAGCATTGCGAAATGTGTACCATTATGTTGATACTGGCGTTGTGCTCTTTAGAACATGCTTCTTTTGCTTCCAATTAACAAACCAAGGAAAAAATCGTTTCTAGTAGATGAATGAATCAAGATTGGGCCACCATCAGAAATGATGTGGGTTCTCTTTGTACCAATGGTCGGCAAACCGAGCATGGATTTCTTTTGATAATTCTTTTCAGGGGACTGAGGAGTTGAATCTCAGTCTAGGGAGAATTTCCTGGTCAGTAAATAAACCAAGATTGTACCAACGCTGGGCAAGCCGAGCGTGGTTTCTTTTGATAATTCTTTTCAGAAGACCGAGGAATTGAATCTCGGTCTAAAGAGCATTTCCTGGTCAATAAACAAACCAAGATTGTACCAACGCTGGGCAAGCCGAGCGTGGTTTCTTTTGATAATTCTTTTCAGAAGACCGAGGAATTGAATCTCGGTCTAAAGAGCATTTCCTGGTCAATAAACAAACCAAGATTGTACCAACGCTGGGCAAGCCGAGCGTGGTTTCTTTTGATAATTCTTTTCAGAAGACCGAGGAATTGAATCTCGGTCTAAAGAGCATTTCCTGGTCAATAAACAAACCAAGATTGTACCAACGCTGGGCAAGCCGAGCGTGGTTTCTTTTGATAATTCTTTTCAGAAGACCGAGGAATTGAATCTCGGTCTAAAGAGCATTTCCTGGTCAATAAACAAACCAAGATTGTACCAACGCTGGGCAAGCCGAGCGTGGTTTCTTTTGATAATTCTTTTCAGAAGACCGAGGAATTGAATCTCGGTCTAAAGAGCATTTCCTGGTCAACAAACAAACCAGGAATGTGTCAACATCGATGGAGATGGGGCGCCAACATCGATGGAGATGGGGCATTCTTTCCGTATCAATGCTCGGGAAGCCGAGCCTGGCTTTTTCCATGCCACCATCCAAAGTGATGTGGCGTCTCTTTGTTGAGCAGAAAGTGATCTTCAAGCTTTTGAGTTTGCTTTTGCTTTATAAAAAGGATTGCCTTTCAATATACATGCAAAGTCTTTAATCAACAAATGTGAAGAAAAAATTAATGATAGTACAACTTTAGATGGGCTATATTCCACGGTCTTTTGACTGGCTTTCCCTCCAAGTCAATTAACTTGTAGGCACCATTGCCGAGCACTTCAGAGACGGTGAATGGTCCTTCCCAATTAGCTCCTAGCTTTCCTTCAGTTTGATCTTTCCTGCTTCCCATCAATTTTCTCAGCACCCAATCGCCAGTACGGAATTCTCTACGTCTGACCCCTTTATTGAATTTCTTCCTTGTCTCTTGCTGGTAGTTGGCTAGCCTTAGTGCTGCCAGTTCCCTTCTTTCGTCAATTAGATCCAGGCTTATTCCCATAGCTTGATCATTCTCCCCTCTGTCAAATGATAGAGTTCTGATGCTCGGGAGGCCAACTTCTAAGGGTATGACGGCTTCGACACCGTAAGCCAGAGAGAAGGGAGATTCTCCGGTTGATCTTCTAGGGGTTGTTCGGTAGGTCCACAGTACTGATGGCAATTCATCCACCCATCTTCCTTTTGCCGCTTCCAGTCTTTTCTTAATCCCATTGAGAATGACTTTGTTTGTAGCTTCAGCTTGACCATTGCTTTGGGGGTAAGCAGGTGTAGAGTAAACATTCTTGATTCCATACCTAGAACAATATTCCCTAAACTGGGCACTGTCAAATTGCGTCCCATTGTCGGAAATAAGTGTCCTAGGGATGCCATACCTGGTAATGATGTTCTTCCAAATAAATCGGATGGTATCGGCATCTTTGATGTGAGCTAGGGGTTCTGCTTCCACCCACTTAGTAAAGTAGTCGGTGCCGACCACTAAGAACTTTCTATTTCCCGAAGCGGAAGGCAGAGGCCCCACAATATCAAGTCCCCATTGAGCGAACGGCCAAGGGCTGGTAAGCGGGCTGAGTTCCTGGGCCGGTTGATGAGGAATGGGAGCGAACTTCTGACATTTCTTGCATTTCCGAACATAGGCCTGAGCGTCATATCCCATCCTCGACCACCAATACCCTTGAGTAATTGCTCGGTGCGACAGTGATCTGCCCCCAGTATGTGCTCCACAGACACCTTCATGAAGCTCGTAAAGAAAGTCTTGCACTTTATCGGGATGAACACAAAGGAGATAGGGGCCTGTGAATGACTTTTTGTATAACTTCTGGTCGGGAGAGAGCCAAAACCTGGTGGCTTTTATTCTTAGCTTCTTTGCTTCTGTTTTGTCTTCGGGAAGTGTTCCGTCCTTCAAGTAAGCGATGATTGGATCCATCCAAGATGGGGCTGGGTCAGCACACATTACCTCTACGTCTTTCGTTATGCTCGGCCTTTTTATGACTTCCATAAAGACCTGGTCAGTTAGCCTTATTCGAGAAGAGGCAGCTAGCGTTGCAAGTGCGTCAGCATGAGCGTTATGATCCCTGCCAATGAGCTCCACGCTAGCTTTATTGAAGCCTTCGATTCTCTTCTGTGCTGCTTCTAGATACTCTGCCATCTTTCCGCTTCTAGCCACATACTCACCCTTTAGCTGGTTAGCAACCAACTGAGAGTCAGTCCTTACTACGATATTATCTGCCATCAGGCGCCGAGCAATGTCGAGTCCAGCCAGGAGAGCTTCATACTCCACCTCATTATTAGTGACTTCAAACTCGAGTTTTATTGCATACTCTATTGAGACGCCCTCTGGTGTAGTCAGAACTATGCCTACGCCGCCTCCTTTTCTAGTCGAAGACCCATCAACCTCGATTTGCCAAGTTTGTTCGGCATCACTATGTTCGGCCGGGGCAGACTTTATTTCAACATGCCATAGTTCTTTTGTCTGACCATAGGCTGGTGACGAAAATTCCGCTACAAAATCGGCCAGGACCTGAGCCTTTATCGCGGTTCTTGGGACGAACTTTATGTCAAATGCACCAAGGGAAACTGCCCACTTTGCTAGTCGGCCCGATACATCAGCCTTCTTTAAAACATGGCTAATTGGCTGATCGGTGACAACTTGAATGGTGTGTGCATGGAAATAATGGGCTAGCTTCCTGGATGCCATTATTAGTGCCAGGATCAACTTTTCTAGGGGCAGATATCTGGTCTCTGCTCCTTGCATCGTTTTGCTCACATAATAAATAGGATGCTGTTTCCCTTGTTGCTCTCTCAGCAAGACGGCACTGACTGCATGCTCTGAGACTGCCAGATATAGCTGCAAAATGTCCCCCGGCTGCGGTGTTGACAATATTGGGACAGTTGTCAGGTATTCTTTAAGTTTTTCCAGTGCCGCGTCCGCCTCAGCATCCCATTGCATCTTATTGGCCCCTTTGAGCAGCCTAAAGAATGGCCGGCACTTGTCGGATGATCTGCTAATAAACCGGTTGAGTGCCGCCACCATCCCTGTGAGCTTCTGTACCTCCTTTTTTGTGCGCGGGGGCGAAACAGATTGGATGGCACGTATTTGCTCGGGATCAGCCTCAATTCCCCTTCTGCTCACCAAGTGGCCCAAAAATTTACCCGAGCCAACTCCGAACGCACACTTGGCAGCATTTAATTTTAATCCATACCGATCAAGGGTAGAGAAAACATGTTGGAGATGTTGGAGGTGTGTGTTCGGCTCCTTGCTTTTTACCACCATATCATCAATGTAGACCTCCATCGTCTGCCCGAGGTCTTTTTTGAATATCTTTGTAACCAGCCGTTGATAGGTGGCTCCAGCGTTCTTCAGCCCGAATGGCATAACTCTATAACAGTATATGCCTCGTGGGGTTATGAAAGAAGTTTTTTCCTCATCAGGGCCGAACATGGGGATTTGGTGATATCCCCTATAGGCATCCAGGAACGACATCCTGGAACATCCAGCAGTAGAATCAACGAGTTGGTCGATCTTTGGCAGAGGGAATGGATCCTTAGGGCAGGCCTTGTTCAGATCTGTGTAGTCTACGCAAACTCTCCACTTCCCATTCTTCTTCTTGACCACGACCGTATTAGCTAACCACTCCGGGTATGAGACCTCCCGAATGGCCTCCGCCTCTAACAGTCGGCCGACCTCCTCAATGACAGCCTCTGCGTGTTGCAAAGCTGATCACCTTGCTTTTTGTACCACGGGCTTTACCTCCGGATTCACATTCAACTTATGAGTTATGACTTCGGGGGAAATGCCTGGCATTTCGTGTGGAGTCCAGGCGAACGTTCCGATATTCTTCAAAAGCATCTCCGTCAGCTCTAGTTTTTCCTCGGCGTTCAGGTTGGTGCCGATCAGGAAGAATTTATCATCCTTAACCGGGCCGATTTGATATTTCTCCAAACCCTCTGTTGCTTTCATCTGCGGATCACCACCGACATCATCGATCTTTGGTGTGTCCTCGGGTAGTTCCGCCAGCTGGACTTGTTCGGGGATCGTTTTGGACTTTAAAGCTGCAGAGAAACACTTTTGGGAGGTATTCTGATCCCCCAAAATAGAAATCACTTCCCCGCAATAGGGGAACTTCAGCACTTGGTGGTAGGTTGAGGGGATCGCCTTCAGAGCGTGAATCCACGATCTCCCTACTATAGCATTGTAGGAAGAAGGGGAATCCACAACGGTGAACTCAACCTCTTGCTCCACCGGACCCACGCGGACAGGGATGACAACTCTGCCCAGAGGCCAAACAGGAGCAGAATTGAATCCTATGAGTGGGCATTCTGCCGGTTCCAGATCTTCTTCAGTTAGTCCGAGCTTCTTAAATAAGCTCAGGAACATAACCTCTGTTGAGCTTCCTGCATCTACCAGGATTCTCCTTACTTCTGAATTAAACATGCCCAGAGTGACCACTAGGGCATCATTGTGCGGCAGCTGAACACCAGGATGCTCGTCTTCATAAAAAGTGATTTCCTCCATGGCGGCTGTCCTTGGGCGCTTGCTCGGCTGACCCGCGACACCCAAAATTTCTTTGCTTGGTGGGTTAGGGGCATGATTGATGACACTCTGGGGTCGTCGTTCCATATGAATCACGTGGATGACTGCAGGTCTCGGGACATCTCTGCGCGCCCTGGCCCTTGGTGGGGGTTGTGCCTCTTCGGCTGCCTCCTCCTCGGCAGTCTCTTCTCGTTGCCTCCTTGGCTCTCTATCCTGTGGGGCTGCTTCTCTGGTTCTACCCTCATCGACGAACTCTTTAAGGTGGCCTCTGCGCACCAATTCCTCCAAATGATGTCGTAGCGATCGGCAGGCTCCGGTGCGATGTCCCTTGTCTTGATGATACGCGCAGTAGTTTTTGGAATTCTCCTTTCCAGGGAAATCCGGCAGCTTTCCGGGCCATCTGAAATATGGCTTATTTTTTATTTGGGGAAGGATCTTGAAGATTGGCTCTTTGAACACCGTATTAACCGCTTCGAAGACTGACTTCCCCTCGTCAATGAATCGGCGGCCGTCTCCCCGTCTTTTTTCTCTTGTCTGGCCCTGGGATCTCCTTTCTTTCTGCTCGGCCGGCTGTGTCTCGTCCTCCACCTTGGCGTATTTCTCGATTCGGCACATAAGATCGGACATGTTGGCTGCAGGCTTTTTGGTCAAGGAGAGCCACAGCCTATCCTCCTTCCGCAGCCCCAATTTGAACGAGGTGACCGCCAATTGCTCCGAGCATTCTCCCACCTCATTGTAGAGCTCCAGGTAACGGCGGGAATAATCTCTCAATGATTCCCCGGACTTTCTTTTCATTGTGAGGAGAGCGTCAGCGGTTTTAGGCTGTTTTGTGTTAGCCAGAAACCGGGTAACGAACTCCTCCGCCAGTTGCTGCCAACACTGAATACTGCCAGGGGGCAGTTTATGGAACCACTGAAGCGCTGTATCCCCCAAACTAGAAGGGAATACTTTGCACATGAGGTGGTCGTTACTGCTCCATAACGTCATGGCCTGCATGTAATGACGGTAGTGGGCCAGGGGGTCAGTTCTCCCATCGTAGAGATTAAGCCTCGGAGTTTGGAATTTCTCCGGAGGCTCCGCATCAATTATTTCATCGACGAATGGGGAGGCAGAGATTCGCCCCAAGGCTTTCCTTGCCATCATTCGTGTGCTTTGGCCCTGAGCACTCCATTCCTCTGCTTGCCCCCAGTCTTCCATCTTTGCCTTTCCCGCTTTCTTACGCTTTAAGGTTAGCTCTTCTTGGTCCGAGCTATCCGCCTCCTCTGAATACGCCTCCAGCATCTTTTTTGAGAGATTCCTTTGGTGATGCGCTTTGATGGGCGCGTCAACATCGGATCTCACGTCACGTTTTGCGACCGGTTTGGCGCGGCGCGAGTCCTTCCTGAAAGGAGAGACATCACGTCGCGAGCGAGAGCGCACCTCCTTCTGTTCATGGGTGTCCCCGTCATCCTCATCAATGGGGTCCTCGTAAAGAGCATCGTAACCTTCATCAGATTCTGAGTCGGATTGACCAGAATCAGCAGTATGGCTAGCAGGGGGTTTTCCCTTTTCCTTACTTAATTCCAGCAGAATCTCCTCCAGTTCTGCCTGCTTTTCACTGGCCTTAGCCATCAGCTCTTCTCTCCGTTTCAATACCTGAGGATCCTCCGTTTTTCTTTTCCGGGCGGACTCCAGACCTGGAGTCCGGATAACCAACGCACTCCCTTTAGTTTTGGCAGGAGTGGAAGTGTCTCCTGCCCGTGGAGATGGTGGTGGGGTAGTGTTTCCTCCTGAGGTCATTATGTGGACAAATACTGGAGACTTAGCAAAGAAACAAGAAAAAAGCTAGTGAACACGATGATGGGCTAGACAACGAGCCCCACGGTGGGCGCCAAATGTTCGGCAACAGAAATTACCGCCGGAACTGCTGACCACGCCAACCGGAAATGCAATCGCCGACCTGCCGAACAAAGACAGAAAGAAAGGTGACGGCCGGAGAGGAGGTCTCAGGCCGGAAAACCCTCCGATGATTAAGTCAGCAAGTCGCTCCAAAGAAGTTTTTATGGAAATAAAAGAGTCAAAGTTTAAGTTGGCATTAGTCAGCTTCCCCTTGTGGTTCAGCAGAACATCCTATATATAGTGGTCTGAGTGATGATTAAAGCATACCTGCGACTTGACGTTACGACACTCCCGTGTCCCTCTTTTCTATCCTTGCTTTAAATACTCTTCCCCTTCATTTAATGCCTCAGACCCCTCATTAATACACCATGCCTTTCATTTAATGCTTCTGGCGGCTTAACACGGCATTACAACCGGAATTTCAGGGTCAGACTGTCTTCCTGTCACATCAGCCACCAAATCGTGACGAGATAGACCGATTTAGTTACATCCCCAGAGACAAGTACCCAGTTCAATCTTAACTAAGGTGCATTTATGGTCACGAGCCCTCTTTAAAGGCTGTGGGTCCCAGGTTCGACATTTACTAGCCGTCAGCAGATAGGCCGAGCAAACTAGCTCCCAAGATCCTCGGCTATAGCCGCGTGGCAATACACTGTTTATTGATGTCGAGGTTCAGGGTACTCTTTGGAACACTAACTCTGAATCGTGTGTTCACGTATATCACTCACGTGGAACCCTCGTGCCAATAATCAGTTGTTCGGCGAGATGCCACGTGTCCAAACGGAACGTGCTCGGCAAGTGACTGAGTGGCTTATGTGAATTTGCTCGGCACCGCGCCACGTGGCACCGGACTAAATATGTTCGGCAAGAGTACAGCTTTAGTATTATTATGCCCAACATTTGGTTACAGATGGTTTTCATTATTCATTAAAAAAACAGACGGATTGTCGAGAAGACCAGCAGGTTGTTGTTGGAAAATAATTAATTGTGGGTCAAATATGTTATTTGTGTGTTATAGGCTATCATAAAAATTAAGCCCATTTAAAGTGGTCTGTTAAGGTTTTAAGGTTTTGGGCTTTATAACATCTCAATTTTGTATGGGCCTTTAATGTGTAGATACCTAAGCCCATATTTCTATTTTATGATGGGTCGAATAGAAGTAGGGTTTCTACAGTTATTATAAATAGGTTATGGTCCCCAGGTCATACGTAAGAGTTTTCTAATCAATCTGAGATCCCATCGTCAGAGAGAATAAGGAAAAGAAACCTACGTATTGGCTTGGAAGATCAAGAACCACAAAATTACATCAAAGGATTCAAGTACGCTTCCGCATTAATTTATTTTCTTGATGATTCGATATGAATTAAATTTATCTACAAGTGGTATCAGAGCCTACTCATGTTGAATCATTGAGAATTTTTTTTTTTTTTTATGGATTCAGATTTGATGGTTAGGGTTTAAAATTTTGGAGATTAATTTATTGATTCTCAAAATTCTGAAATTTTTGGTTATTTGATCTTTTTTCATGTGCTTTTGAAGTTGAAATTACATATAGAATTTTGTCTGGTTCTTGATGTTGTAAATAGGATGCTTTATTTAATAATCAAAAAAAAAAAACTCGATTTTTTCGTTTTTTTAACATCCGATATCAAGATGATTGAATTCATTGCAAAACAGGATTCTGGACATGTGCTAATAAATTCTAAAAGTCCTGCACAACAAATATAATTGCTAATTCACGTTCTTTAAATCGTTTTTTTTTTAATAAAAAAATGATTTTAATTATATTGATTAAGAATGACAGTTTCCTGACACTCAATTATCGCGGTGTCTACCTGTTGGATTTTGGCATTGATATATATATATATTTTTTTATGGAATATGATGGATTCAGTTTTGAACATTCTCTAGAGTACAAATACGAATTGTGGACCATCTGACATGAATAAGGGTTGACTTTTTCTTTTTTTATGATTTACATTTAGCAATCCGAGTTCCAAGTTTACTAGGAGTCACATGGGTTTCTAATTTCGGCCCTTTCCGGTTACATGTATATTGTATACATATATGTATATATAAACAGAGAATAAATTAAAAAAAAATAGTGGCGGCTTGCTATTTTATATATATATATATATATATTTTTGAATCATGATAATCAAGAATTAATTGATTTAAGGAATCAATTAAATTCAAATTTTTGTATTATTAATTTTTGGGTATATATATAATATTCAACAATAAATTAATGTAAACAACATGTTACCAAAGCAACCTCTCTTGTGGAAATTATCTTATTTTGAATATTAAAAGGTTGTGTGTATGTATTTATTCATGCAGGTATTAGTCGGCCTAAAGGAAGGCTAATATTTGGCAGAATTACATATATACCTGTGGTGGTAAACATGTGACAATTATTAAGTTTCCATGTGAATAGTAAGTCAATCCAAAGATGGACTTATTATTTGACATGAATTATTGTCAATGTTTGATTACTACAACAAGAGTACCGCTTACAATTAATATTACTGTCCAAAGACTTGATATTAATATTGTGCTGGGTATCTTGAGATGGGTTTACCATTATTTGAATTTATTGATTATTAATTTTATTTATTAATGTGAGCATGGTTTTCTTTGGTTGTTTTGTTCTCAATACAGCTAATATGTCTACTACTACCATATCTGCCAATATAAATTCTATTCCTATGCTGAATGGGACAAACTTCAAGGATTGGAAAGAGAACATATTAATTGTTCTTGGCTGCATGGATCTTGACCTTGCGCTCAGGGTTGAGCAACCCGCTTCTCTTACGGCTGAAAGTTCACTTGATGAAAAGATGAACTTTGAGAAGTGGGATCGCTCAAATCGCATGAGTCTCATGATCATCAAGCGTGGTATTCCAGAAGCCTTTAGGGGCGCAGTATCCGACGGGATAACTAATGCCAAGAAGTTCCTTGCTGAGATTGAAAAGCGTTTTGTTAAAAACGATAAGGCTGAAACAAGCACGCTTTTGCAAAGCTTGATTTCAATGAAGTATAAAGATAAGGGGAACATAAGGGAGTACATCATGGAGATGTCTCATATTGTTTCTAAGCTTAAGAGACTAAAGCTTGAGCTGTCTGATGACTTGCTCGTGCATTTGGTATTGATCTCGCTTCCTGCATAGTTCAGTCACTTTAAGGTCAGTTACAACTGCCAGAAAGAGAAATGGTTTCTAAATGAGCTCATTTCATATTGTGTGCAAAAGGAAGAAATGTTAAAGTAAGACAAAACTGAAAGTGCTCACTTGGCAAGCACCTCTAAAGATAAGAGCAAGAAAAGAAAAAAAGAATATGAAGCTGCTACTAAGGGTCCAACACAAAAGAAACAGCAGCAAAAAATTGACAACTGCTTCTTTTGTAACAAAACTGGACATCTCAAGAAAGATTGTGCCAAATATCACGCTTAGCGTGCAAAGAAAGGTACAATTTTTACTTTGGTCTGTTCTGAGGTTAATTTAGCTTCAATACCTAGAAACACTTGGTGGTTAGATTCTGGTGCTACTACTCACATAAGTGTTTCTATGCAGGGTTGCCTGAGCTACCGAAAGCCAAATGATGGTGAAAGATACATCTTTGTGGGAGATGGCAAATCGGTGGAAGTTGATGTAATAGGCACTTTTAAGTTATTATTAGGAACTGGTTATTATTTGGATTTGAAAGACACTTTTATTGTACCGTCTTTTAGGCAGAATTTGGTTTCTGTTTCTTTGTTGGATAAATCTGGATATTATTGTTCATTTGGAAGCAATCAGTTTAGTCTTTCATTGAATTCAAATATTATTGGTACTGGTTCATTATCTGCATATGATAACCTATACTTGCTTGATACTATTGCATCATATAATGAAACCTTGCATGTGCAATCACGTGGGACTAAACGCAAATTAAATAAAGAAAATTCGGCGTCATTATGGCACAAGCGGTTGGGTCATATCTCAAAAGATAGAATTGGAAGACTTGTGTCTGATGGAATTTTGGATTCCCTTGATTTTTCAGACTTTGAGGTCTGCATTAATTGTATTAAGGGAAAACAGACCAAAACTAAGAGATTAGGTGCCAACAGAACTTCAGACGTCTTAGAATTGATACATACGGATATTTGTGGTCCATTCCCTACGGCTTCTTGGAATGGTCAACAATATTTTATATCATTCATAGACGATTACTCACGCTATGGATACCTATATCTCATTCATGAGAAGTCTCAGTCACTGGACGTGTTCAAGGCTTTTAAAGCTGAAGTTGAGAATCAACTCAACAAAAGGATTAAGAGCGTCAAATCTGATCGTGGTGGTGAGTACTACGGTAGATATGACGGTTCAGGAGAACAACGTCCTGGACCATTTGCTAAATTCCTAGAGGAGTGTGGAATCGTTCCACAGTACACCATGCCAGGATCCCCTAGTATGAATGGTGTAGCTGAAAGACAAAACAGAACCCTAAAAGATATGGTAAGGAGTATGATTAGTCATTCTACTTTACCAGAATCACTCTGGGGAGAAGCACTTAAGACTGCAGCTTACATTCTTAATACAATCTTAATAGAGTACCCACTAAAGCAGCTGCCAAAACACCTTATGAGTTTTGGATAGGCAAAAGGCCTAGTTTGAAGCATTTTCACATTTGGGGATGTCCAACTAAGGCAAGGCCTTATAGGCCACATGAAAATAAATTGGACTCCAAAACAGTGAGCAGTTACTTTATTGGTTACTCTGAGCGATCAAGGGGCTACAAATTTTATGATCCCACACTTAGGTCAATTTTTGAAACGGGAACTGCAACATTTTTTGAGGATGTTGATTTTGGGGGGAGAAATAAGGTTAGAGACATTGCCTTTGAGGAGGAATTGGTTTCGATTCCTACTATCCTTTATGATAATGTGCAGGCTTCTATACCTGTCATTGATCAAGAAGGAAATCAGGAATCTCAAAAAGACAATGTTGAACAACCCCCCATCCAGAATGAGGTAATTATTCCAGAAGAACAAAATCAACAACCTCAAGAGCTAAGGAGATCCACGAGAGAAAGGAGAAGTGCTATTCCAGATGATTATGTAGTATTTCTCCAAGAACGTGAGGAAGATATTGGAATGGTGGAAGATGATCCAATCAACTTTTATCAGGCCATGCAGGGTTCTAACTCTCAACAGTGGATTGATGCCATGAATGAGGAGTATAAGTCTATGCAAGACAATAAAGTTTGGGATCTTGTCCCATTACCAGAAGGTGCGAAACCCATTGGTTGTAAATGGATATTTAAAACCAAAAGGAATTCGAATGGTAATGTGGAAAGATATAAGGCTCGTCTTGTAGCAAAAGGCTTTACCCAGAAGGAGGGCATCGACTTCAAAGAGACTTTCTCTCCGGTTTCTACGAAAGACTCTTTCAGAACCATTATGGCGCTTGTTGCACATTTTGATCTTGAGTTACATCAGATGGATGTTAAGACGGCGTTTCTTAATGGTGACATTAATGAAACGATCTACATGGTACAACCAGAAAACTTTGTGTCGGGAGACTCAAAGAATATGGTTTGCAAATTAAAGAAATCCATCTATGGACTCAAACAAGCTTCCCGTCAGTGATATTACAAATTTCACCAAGTAATTATCTCATTCGGCTTTGAGGTAAATGCTGTGGATGATTGTGTGTATCACAAGTTCAGTGGGAGTAAGTATATTTTACTGGTTTATATGTTGATGACATATTGCTTGCCACAAATGATATAGGCATGTTGCATGAAACCAAGAGATTTCTATCAAAGAATTTTGAGATGAAAGATCTTGGTGATGCATCTTTTGTATTAGGGATTCAGATACATCGAGATCGCTCTCTGGATATTCTTGGATTATCACAAAAGGCCTATATCGATAAGGTACTTAAAAGGTTTGGCATGTAAGATTGTAAACCAGGTGACACCCCTGTCGCTAAGGGAGACAAATTTAGTCTCAATCAATGCCCTAAAAATGACTTTGAAGTTAAGGAGATGCATAAGATTCCCTACGCTTCAGTTGTTGGAAGTCTAATGTATGCTCAAGTTTGTACACGTCCATACATAGCATTCATTGTTGGAATGTTAGGCAGATATTTAAGCAATCCTGGGATGGATCATTGGAAAGCAGCCAAACGAGTTTTGAGGTACTTACAGAGAACAAAGGATTACATGCTCACTTATAAGAAATCGGATCAGTTGGAGATCATTGGGTTTTCTGATTCCAATTTTGCTGGATGCCAAGATAGTAGAAGATCCACATCAGGTTACATCTACTTGCTGGCTGGAGGAGCTATATCCTGGAGGAGTGCCAAGCAGACACTCATAGCTTCTTCCACTATGGCAGCAGAGTTCATAGCTTGTTATGAGGCATCTAATCATGGAATATGGTTGCGGAATTTTGTCACTAGGCTGCGAATTTTGGATAGTGTTGAAAGACCATTAAAGTTATTCTGTGACAATAAGTCAGCTGTGCTATATTCTAATAACAATAGGAGCTCTTCGAAGTCTAAACACATAGACATTAAGTTCCTAGTTGTTAAGGAAAGAGTTCAGAGTGGTCAGATGTCTATAGAGCATATTGGCACAAACTCTATGATTGCGGATCCACTCACTAAAGGCTTACCACCCAAGGTCTTTCATGAGCATATAGCTCATATAGGTGTTGTATCATTTGATGATATGTTGGTTTAGTGGGAGTTTGTATTTGGATACTTTTCAGTTGTAGACACATGTTATGGATTTATTTTCTGTAGAATAAGATATTTGGTTTATTTGCACTGTGAATGTATTTGTTGTGATCTCACTAAAGAATAAAGTAGGACTAGTTGGAAATAGGCATGTTTAGATCACATTACATGTAATTTCTATGCTACACATCCATACTTGATCTATGTCGTTGATTGTATTGATATATGTGACTATTGATGGGTTTAGTTATGATACATATAACGAAAGCCGCTTTAATTCTATATTGATATAATTGATGGACCAGATTGCATAGAGATGTTTGATAATGATAGCAAATTTTGAGCTCATAAGGTTAATTTTATAATACACAAGCTAACATATCTGGCCCAAGTGGGAGATTGTTGGAAAATAATTAATTGTGGGCCAAATATGTTATTTGTGTGTTATAGGCTATCATAAAGATTAAGCCCATTTAAAGTAGTCTGTTAAGGTTTTAAGGTTTTGGGCTTTAAAACATCTCAATTTTGTATGGGCCTTTAATGTGTAGATACCTAAGCCCATATTTCTATTTTATGATGGGCCGAATAGAAGTAGGGTTTCTACAGTTATTATAAATAGGTTATGGTCCCCAGGTCATACGTAAGAGTTTTCTAATCAATCTGAGATTCCATCGTCAGATAGAATAAGGAAAAGAAACCTACGTATTGGCTTGGAAGATCAAGAACCACAAAATTACATCAATAGATTCAGGTACGCTTCCGCATTAATTTATTTTCTTGATGATTCGATATGAATTAAATTTATCTACAGTTGTTCGGTTTTGACAGGAAGAAGATAATCTCTCACATGAGTCGTGTGGGCTGTCTTGGTGGGGCCAAGGCCGTTGTTTGCTTTTAGGGCTGCCATAATAGTGGTTTGAATTTTTTTAGGTTTAGAAAGAAAGAAGAAGATAGTATGGTCGGGTATACATGGATCAAGATTGTTCTGATACCATTATAAAAATAAAATTTAGAAATGATTTTGTATTTTTCATTGATAAATTATTAATACATTCGTTCATATATATATATATATATATATATGCAACCAAAGGCAATGGAAAAAGAAAGAACCATTCAAGGAATGGTTATCTGTAAATAAGGAAAAGTAATAATTGTAAATATAAATTTTCTAAACAAGGATAAGAAAGCATACAAATTTCCTAAACTAGAATAGGAAAGTTGTGTGCTGTCAAGCAAAATGTTTGGAGGTATGTTTAATACCAACCCCACGACCACAAGTCCATATATATAAACATAACGCCTACACCCTTTTCATCCTCTCCAATTTGGCTTTTGGTTTTGAATAAATATAATATCTATGTGAATCAAATGCAATTTATTTTTTCTATATTCCCATTTTCCCAACCTTTCTCTCCAATTCAAAGAGGGGATTAGAAAGCATGAATTGATTGGCTCACATTGCTTGTTTAGAACAGAGGATTTCCATGGGAGATCTTGATGGCGTGTTGTTTACTAACCCTTCTTTTGTGAGTATAGGAGAGAAAAAGAAAAAATAAATTAATTAGAAGAGAAGAGGAAAGAGGAGAAATAATTATGTTTCTTTTTATTTGTTTGTAAGTTTAGGGGAAAAAAAAAAGAATAATAATTCTCTTACTCTTTATTTGTGAGTTGAGAAGAAATGGTAAGAAAATAAATAGTAAATTATTCTTTTACCATTAAATCTTTTGAGAAATTAGAGTATAATTAATTTATTTAGTCTTAGAATATATTTATAATTTATTTTTTTATTTTTTATTTTATAAGTAAATATGTTATTTTAAAAGTTTTATTAATTTATTTTTTTATTTTCTCCGCTTCTTTCTACTTCTAGGAAGATAAAAATTAACTGAGGCGGCTTTACTTTTTTTCTTTTCTCTCTTTTTTTTTTTTTTTTTTTTTTTAAATTCTCATGGCCTGTTTTCACTAAAAGAAAATTAAGCGTCTATTCTGTGTTGGTCTGTCTCATCCACAAACATTCCAATTAAGGACAGGTTTTAAGTAAGTGAATTTTGTCCCTTTGTTTTTGCTGTGTGTATATGGAGGTGTTGGTTTTGTTGGTGTTGCTGAATTAGGCTATTGATTGGAATGAATGGCTTTTCCCTTTATTTTCATTCTCAATTTCTGTGTCTTTGTTGTTTCGCACCTGCTCCTCATTCTTCACTCTATTGCCTAGAAATCCCACCATAATTGCCCAGAGTCCTTCGACTGTGGAACTCTTGGCCAGATCAAATTCCCTCTCTCCAACTTCACCTATATACGATGTGGGTTGTGTCGTTGCAATGCAGTGAAATGTTGCCGAAAATCAACTTGGGGTTTGGGCAACCGTACTACGAAGTTACAAAATTCTTGAATGATGAGACTCTAAAGCTCGAAGGGCTAGGAACTCTCACTGACTTCAAAAATTGTGATATTTTCAGTGATTCTATTCTTCCCAGGATGTCTTCTGTTTCCTTTATAATCATGCCCCCCAAGCTCACCTTATTCAGATGCATACCACCACTGCTCAACTCTGGCAGCTGGCACATCATTACTTCTGTGGTAATCATTATAACTATAGAGGCTGCTCAGGCTTTACAATCTTTTGCGAATTTCCTCCTCCGCCTCCTCAATATCATCATGTTCCAATTCTTGGTACTGGCAGTGTCCCCCCCAACTGTTTGTCTATTCAACTACCAGTGTTATATTCCCCTAGCAACCATAATGCCAACAATGATATATTTTCACTCTTCCCTGATGAGTTTTCTGTTAAATGGCGTGTATCAAATGAATGTCTCGAGTGTCACCACAATGGAGGCCAATGTCCCAGTCCACTCGGCCCATTTAATCCCCTGGATTTCCGATTCTTAAGTGAAGATGGTATTTGATTATTTTGCACATATTTATGGTGTTACATCTGTATTAATGCAAGACAGTAGAATCCAGAATATTCAATTGGCACATTCTAGTTGAAATGTTGTCTCTTCTTTAATTCAACACTAACATTCAGAGTATAAAGTGTGAAGAACTTGGCGATTCGTTCATTTTTTAATTTTTATTTTTTGGGGTTTAAACGATGTCTTTCTCTTTGATGTTAATTGCAGGACGAAGAAATTACGTCAAATGGATCCTGGCAGGACCAGGAATTATGCCTCTTAATTATCAGTTTTTGTATATATGAGTACATGTAGTTCGATAAATATTCTATAACTATTTAATCCTGTAATATCACATTCATTACATTTTTTTGCCTTTTATTTATGGATTCAATCCACCACCTTCAGTCAATTAAAATACACTTTATCTCTTTTCTATCTGTTGTTACTCTATCCTTTTTGTTATTGTTGGTTTCATGAGTATGAATGGTTAAATCAAAATACCTGATTTCTTCAATCATACTGGGAGGCATTATTAATCCTTTTGCTTTGCTTGCTTGTACCTACCATCCAGCGTCAAGAAATGGTTTCATGTCTCTTCATATCCAAGGAACACTACGTAGCCTCTTCTCCAATTTGAGTTTTAATTATAGCACGTTGGAGAGAAAATACATTTTGAGCTTATGGCGAAGTTATAGGGCAATTAATTTATATACTAATTAAATAGATTAAAAGTAAATTACTTGAACTTCCGTTTAGGTTATGGATTAATACAATGCTTTCTTTGTGGTTGGAGAAATCACGTAGGTAGTACATTAGTGGAGCTAACGGAATATATATAATGAAGCCATGTCTTCACCCTTGGCTCATTGAAAAGTAATATTATCAAAATTTGATAATTTTGGATTGAGTTAATTCAACAATTTGTTTAACTGAGTTTACTAAGCAAATATTTAATCTTTTTCTTTAGTCTTTTCCCTTCACAAAGAATTTGCCCATCTTCCACCTCTTTAACCATAACCCACCACTATCATATCCTAACCCGTCCCCCACCCCCCCCAAAAAAAAACCCAACGAATGCCACCATCTTCTACATCCTTTGGCACTGCCATCATTCCTACCCATTATTCTTGCAATCAACATCAGTTACGCCATCCACACCTTACCCTTAAGTCACTGTGACCACGCAACAATAAAACCATTTTCACTTTTTCCCATGTCAGAACAGTCACATATCATTAACACCATTGTTGTGACAATATCACCATCATCATTCTACCAACAACCACCCATCTCATCACCCATTGCTTAATGCTAGAACATCACGATGATCAAACTTATACATTTTTTTTTAAACAAATAATATTTGCTTTTGCTTTTTTTTTTTTTCAATTTGTTCTGATATAGATTTCTTCTCTTGACGAGAGCCGCATGAACTTCACAAAGTTAACTTCAATTATCATCCTTTTTTTGAAAGTTCAAATAATATTTGACTTCCCCATTTTCTCCTTGCCCTTTTTTTTTTTTTTAAATATCAACTTTTACTTTGTTCAAATATAAGGGCCATTTGGCACCACCAAAAAAAAAAAGAAAAAAGAAAAAGAAAACTAATATCAAAAAATTAAAACTTTGCACTTGTTAGTGACACGTACCATTTTAGTGATTAGTTGGGTGTTTGGTAAAAATTTATAAAAGTTAGAGAAAATTAGAGAAAGTTGAATAAAAAAAATATTGGAGAAATTTGAGAAAAGTTGTAGAAAAATGGTAAATGTTGCAGAAAGTTGGTAAAAATATTTTTTCTTGGTGGAGAAAGTTGGTAAAAGTTAATTTTTTTGGTAAAAGTTCATGAGTCAAACGACCCAATAGATTTCTTCTCTAGATGGATTGATCATAGCCTATAAAGTACAAACACTTCAAAATGGCCACTATATCCGTATTTGACATGTATTGGGCATGCATACTCCTCAAACACTTCAAGATATATGTCGTGGAGTGTCTTGTTATTTTATCAGTTTTCCTCCAATTATATAATTAAGATAGATTAACATTTGAGTAGTCAAAACCTTTAAAATTATAAAATCTTAGATCTTATATTTTGTACATAGAAATAGTTTTATTATGGACATATTTATATATATAACTAATAAAAATATGTAAAATTTATATTTTTGGCCATGCCTCCGCCATATTCGTATTGTTATTTTTTTTTTAAATTGTTGTATCTGTGTCTATACTTGCATCCATATCCATATTTCTTAGAATATAATATAGTGGTCGATGAATCATAGTAGTGGAGGAAGAAATTAAAAAAAAAAAAATAGAGAAATAATATGCCAAGTGCTAATCTAGCCTATATATATATTATATACATGCAATTTCTTTAGTGCATGTATATTGCAACTATAGAATAGTTGTAAACCCTTTGGCGGGACGATGACCCATAGGTACTTGTTGAGTTTGTTCTAAGAATGAATGTACTAAGATTTTATGTTTGCTGCTTGAATTTTGATTTTGGTTGCATTTGGCACAACAAATAAATAAATAAATAAAATCAACTTTTACCAATTTTTTTCACCAAATATAAAACTTACTTCTACCAAATTTCTTCAATGTTTTCTAACTTTCTTCAATTTTTATAAATTTTTACTAAACACTCAAATAACCATCAAAGTATCACGTGTCACCTTCATATGCAAAGTTACATTTTTTGGTGCGCTCAAACAACTTGTGAAAATGGCCTTGGCAGGCCATTATTTTGTTTTGAAAAATTGAAAAGTTCCACACACACACACACACAAATAAACAAGCAAACAACTTGTAAAAATGACCTTGGCAGACCATTATTTTGTTTTAAAAAATGGAAAGGTTCCACACACATGCACATACCTACACGCAGAGCTAGAGAGAGAGAGGGAGAGAGACGTGATTTGGTGTGCTCACGCACACTCGCACTTTCAAGGTTTTATGGGTAAAAGTAAGAATTTAATATTAATTTTGTCAAAAAATCACAATTAAATCTACAAATCCCACTCTGAGAATTGATGCTTATAGATCCAGAAAGAAAACGAATCAAACAATTTATAATAAGACACAAGATTGTTCATTAGGAAAACACCTTTAATAAAATAGAAAAATCTTAGATCCTTAATGTGGATTAGATTTAAAAATTTCACTATGAATCAAAGGTTACAAGAATCTCAACCAAGAAAATTTCCTCAATCAAAGTACCTCTTGATCTGCTTGATTTAGAACTCCCCGTACTTTCTTGCAAGATATTTGTAATACACTTCTTTAATAAGGTTTCAACATGCTCCAACCATTGCAGAAATATTCTCCCAATTTGAATTGAAGCCCTAAATCTGAGATTTAAGAACCAAGATGGTTTTTCAAAGACATTTGAGAAAGGAGGCTTAGAGAATAAAGATTTGATAGCCTCTTTTGTGTTTTCACTCTCAAGAAAATAATAGATTAGGTTTAGGGTAAGAGATTATGGTTTAGAGAATGTTCATGGTATTTATAGATGGAGAATAGGTTAAAAAATAGGTCTGGACGATGTACGGAAAAATGAGGGAGTTTGCTAGCCATGACTTACAACTTGCTAGCGAAGTATATTCGACAACATATCAAATTCATTGGCAAACTTCACTAGCAGCTCACAAGTGTGACTTGCTCGAATTCTGTTAGTAAAGTACACTGGACAACAAATTAAAAATTGTCTTTTCCCTATTCAAAATCCAAAAACTATCACACCTTTCGTCATTGAAATCTTCACTCAAACATTTTCTATTGAATTGATGAAATATCCAAAACTCTTTGATGATATTTGAATCCTTGACTTGAATTTCAAAATTGATTAATTGGATAACATTGTAACATTTTAAACTGTAAATGCTGACGCAAATTAAAACATACAAATAAGGTGTTTGCTTGAGGATTACCAGCACAAATAATCCATATAGAAACACTAACATATATGACTACCATACTTGTTACTTTTAATTTGTTGTTCTCTGTTAAACAATTTGATTTCTAAATTATTAAGTTGTTGAGGTAATAGAGACCATAACACTTGAGATTTCTCTCTAATACTTAAATAAGGTCATAGTCTTCAACTGAATTCTATATAGTATCTTGTAGTTTTATTGTATTTTTCTATAGCTAGCCTAGCTTAACTACAGGCTAACAAATAAAACCTATGAAGAAATAAGATGCCTTTTCCCTAAACGGGAGAGGACTAATTCGCATTTCACACTCCATTTGCCCTAATTTTTTTTCTTAAGAATCCAATCGATGTGACATTTTTTACCTTTAGAGATTAAATTTGGAGTAATTATACTTTACTCTACTGGGATTCAATTCAAAAATACACAAAATTTCTCTAATTTAAAAATCAACATAGGATTCACTCAAGATTTAGACAAAATTGATAAAATTCATTAAATCTAATTGAATTTGTGCTTCAAAAGTCAAAATTAGCCCGGGGGATGACATTTTGCAAGAATTAATATATAGTTAAAAATATGTTTGAACCAAATTTTATGTTAAAATGATTTTTTTTTTCATTTTTAAGGAGGTTGAAAACACAATTCATAAACAAATTTATTTATATATTTGTTAACAATGCCTTTTGAACAATCACATGCGAGTAAGATATAAATTTAGTTAAATTTAACAGATTTCGTAAATTTTGTATTTTAATCTAATAAAGGGTCATGTATTGGAATTTTAAATCAGAAATGGTCATTTACTCCTTTAGCCAAAGCTCAAATAATTAAGTTAAAATATAATTATACTATAATATTAATACGACCATGATGTTGCAAATGGGGTCACTCTCATATGCTACGAAGCTTTCAGAGGTCTTGAACCTTCCCAGGTAGACACACCTTCCATGACAATGCAATCCTTTAATTAGCACTCGATAGGTGCACTTGAGAGTTTCATGTAAGCCGAACACTAACGAGCGCAGGAAGATGACTAGGTGACTGAATCTCAAGCCTCCATGTGGATATCAAGTTTTCTATTCTTTGTTTCTCAGTCCAACAAATGGCAACCCAAGTCAAACTACAAGTTGGAAACCATCCCAAGGTTAGAACTCAATTGCAACGTATTTACAAGTTTTCTAAGGACTCTTATAGTGTCCAAGCTTCTCAACCTAATGTAAAAGGAGTTTTCTGAACATTGGAGAGACCCAAACATCCTAAGCACGATCAATCTTTATCATATTAAGAGGGCATTTGGTTGGCAAATGTTTGTTAACTTTTGTCAATTTTTGTCAATGTTTGTTAACTTTTGCCAACGATTATCATTTTTTACCAATTTTTACTAATTTGTCCCTAAAATTTGGAGTGGCATCCATTTTTGAACGGATTCGAACAGCTCTCCATAGATTTTTTTTGTTATGCCACTCAAACGATAAAAAGTTCAATTTTTACCAACTTTTTCTAAAAGTTAAGAGTGCCAAGTGCCCTCTAAATACAATTTAAAATTGTGGTGTATTAGTTCTGAGCATTCACATTTAGTTGACCGGTGGTCCAGTGATTGTGCTTTAGACTTTGGTATCATTGTATCAGGGAAATGAGTAAGAGTTACAACAACATGATTGAGGAGTTAATCTGGTTGGACCTTGAATCAGATTCCTGCTTTTTTCTTTTCTTTTTTTTTTTTTCCCCTCTAGTGTTGATTAAAGGGTTTTGTTGTAAAAGCTTTTGTGTGGAGAAAAATGTGAAGAGAGAGAGAAAAGGCAAGAAGAGTAGCGAAGAAAGGATGTTAATAAAGAGAGAAAGGGAAGAACAAGAAATTAATGGAATAAACCTGGACCATTAGATCAACTTTGAAATGAACGATTCATAAAAGGAGAACATGAATCATTTGATCACCTCAACTAGGGACAAAACCAAGATTTTTAGTCTAGGAGGCCAACTTTTTTTTGGGTTGAATTAGGCTTAGAAAAAATTTAAATTAATATTATAAATTATATTTAGTAAATAAGATATAAATTAATATATATGTACAAATGGTATAGTTAGTTGAGTTTTTAAATTTTGGATTATTTATAACAATTAAGAAAAAAACAAAATTTCAAGGAAATTGGTTCATAATCTAATTTTTTTAACTCAAAATTTATATATACTAATATTGGCGTTAACCTAACTAAAGCCAATTAAAATTTTAGGGGGTTAAACAATAGTATAATTTTTTTTAGTCAAAAATTTTACATTTACAAGTAGCATTTTCTGAAATTTAGGGGGGCTGAGCCTATCATAACCTCGTCCTTGACCTCAACTATTAAACAAATGGAGGGTTTGGATTCACTCCCAAACCATCTCAACCGTCTTTCCACAAGGCATCAACAATAAAGATTGGGCTAGGCAAACGAGGTGACAAAACCATCTAAAAGCTTGGCAATCTAGGTGCAAGTTAGAAAGTCTTCAACTGTAGATGGGAAGTTAGTTGGATCCAATAAACAAAAGATAGGGCAAGTAGAGATGTGATATAAGAGGGTACATAACTCATCCAAATCTATTAAAAATTCATTGGGAAGTAATTTAATAAGATTGAAACAGATTTGTAATCAAAATTAAATACTTGTGTGAGTTTGTGATTAGTCTGTAAGATACTTGATACTTAATATCTGTATCCATTTTATTAATTGGATTCTCTAGTACAGACAGAATATCCGTTAAATACTTAGATAGATAATAAATTAAATTATATATATACAATTTTAACCCTAACATAAAAAATAAGAAAAGTAATTACTTTCCATTTATTATCTACCTCTCAATAGTGAGTCATTGGCTTTTGTCACTTTTAATTTTCATGAATTCCGTCCCATAACCCTTAGCCAAACCCTAGCACAGGCAAATGTTAAACATGGTGATCGACTATCTCACTTGCGAGAGGTCAGCCCTCTTTACCGCCGTGACTGACAGATTCCATCAAAGCCATCGTCACCATCGGAGTCCACAAAAGCCACTGCTATTGATAAACTCTACCTAGACACGAACTCACTTTCTCAACAGATCTTGTTCATTTTCTTTTATAAAGTAGATCTAAGGCCTCTTTGCTCAGATATTGTTTGTATTTTTTAGATCTATTTTTCTTTTTTTTTTTTCATTGCAAATTTTTTCTTTCTATATTTATCATACAATCTCTCATTTCCTCCTCTTAAATGATACTTAAATGGAGGACCACTAGATAGTTAGGATATTTAAACGGATATGATAACAGGTAGGATAATTTATAGATTCGGTAATGGGTAGCTATGTTACATAAGTCACTTTTTTAAATGTATAGCGTACTCTAGAATGTCCAAACAAACATATTTTAGACAATTCAATTTTAGTATACAATTATACATAAAACTTATATTTTAGACATGAAATTAATACTCTAATAGAATCTTGTTAATGTCATATTATTTTATAAAATAAAATAATTAAATTAAATGTATATTCTCTTTTGTTCGTGTATTCTTGAATAAGAAAATTAATAGATCCGACTCTTAAATATGTATTTATACATGACAACGGTACCCAAATTTATGTAATATAGATGGGTAAAATAATTTTCGCAAGTACTCCATCCATTTTACATTTTTCCTAAGGGCAACTAATTAACTAGTTAGGACAGACAAAAGAGCAAAAGCACGCAAGGAGGAGAACAACTAGGGATCTCTTCAATGGGTTCCAAAAAAAGGCTCGGTAGGGTGCCCAAATCATGGGCTGCAGAAGCCCATTATTTAACTCTAGAGAAGTCAACTGAATAGTTAATTAAAAAATTGCTGGGAAAGAAATGTAAATAAATAACCATGTTAGTGTAATGAAAGGAATCGAATGATATTCTGATTAACCTTTTCTCGGAGAGTTCTGTGTTGGTCTTAAATTCAGTCCAATTTGTCTCTTTCTTCAAAATTTAGGGTAAAATTCCTTATATCGACCAATTGTTATCAAACCTGGTGGATTCTTCCATGGTTGAGGATACAAGATCCGCAATGCAATTCATAGAAATATAACAACAATTATCAAATTCAAACCCATGACATTTGTCTGGTCTAATGCCATGAATACGAGTGTCAATTGTTAGCTGGGAAGAACCCAATATCTACATGACAACTGCGGGTTTTAATGCCCATAGGGAGAAAGTTAATAATAAATAGGAGATCATTAGCTAGTGAAATTGGTAGGAAGGCCGGATAACGATTTAAACTCTTTAAATGTGGAGGATAGGGCACGCTATTTTTATGTGAGACGTTGTAATTTCTCATTTTGATTTTCCATTGTGCTAGTAGAATTATATGTTCCTAGAGCAGAAGGATCTTGGCAACAAAAACTACCATTAATAATTTGTTTTTCCTTTGGATTTTGCATGCTATTTTACATATATATTTGTTAAGGGTTTGTTTGGAGCATGGATTTGTGGAGGTAAAAAGAAAGGGCAAGAAAAAGGAAAGTATTATATATACTCTTTGTTTGATTAATGAAATAAAATATTAATTTTGATAAAAATCGATTTATTTTCTTCTCATTCTCCTAATCATGTAAAAAGAAAAAATTAAAATTAAAATTTTGCTTTCCAACCTTTTTGTTTTCCTTTTCTTTTTTTTTTTTTTTCACAAATTCTAATTACAAACTTTATCCCTCTCCCAAACTTGATTTTGCTTTTCCTCAAACCAATAATTGCAAGCGTTTTAGCTGCTAGAATAGTTATAATTGTACTCTTCTTCTGTTGGAGATATACAACTAGCAAATCATTGATATTTTGGAAGAAGGAAAATATTATTAACCAAAATGTAGAGGTCATTCTAAAAAAATGGGAAGCCTTAGCTCCAAAAATATATAGTTATTCAATATAAAGAAAGTGACTTGCTCATTCAAAGAGAGACTTGGTCAAGGAGAATATGGTACAGTGTACAAAGGAAATTTCAAAGTTGGCGGTCTCGTTGTAGTAAAAGTCCTGAACGAATCAAGAGGTAATGTGGAGGAATTCATTAATGAAGTCACAAGCATTGGCAAGATTTCTCATATTAACATTGTCACTCTTCTAGGCTTTTGCTTAGAGGGTAAAAAAAGAGCTCTAATTAATGAGTTCATGCCTAATGGATCATCAGAGAAGTTTATGTATGATGGGAATTCCCCAGCAGACTGTCGATTATTAGGATAGAAAACATTATACCAAATCGCAATTGGCATTGCTCGAGGATTAGCGTACTTGCACCGTAGTTGTAACACTAAGATTTTGCATTTGGACAAAGCCTCAAAATATTCTTCTAGATAAAGACTTTTATCCAAAGATTTCTGATTTTTGGCCTTACTAAAATATGCTATAAGAAAGAGACTATCATATCAATGTCGAGCATGAGAGGAACAGCTATTACTTAAGAATTTTTTTTCAAAAATTTTAGAGGGATCTCTCACAAGTCCGATGTTTATATTTATGAAATGATGCTATTAAACATGGTCGTAGGGAAAGAGGATATTGATGATAAAGATCATACAAGTGAGCAATATTTTCCAGATTGGATTTACAAGGGTCTTGAACTAGATAGTGAAATTGGAAAACATAATATTATGAATGGAAAGGAAAATGAAAGGGCAAAAAAGATGACAATAGTTGGCCTATGGTGCATACAAATTAATACTTTAGATCGGCCAGCAATGAGTAGGGTGCTAGATATGTTAGAAGGAAGCTTAGAGTCCTTACAAATTCCGCTTTGCCCTTTCTTCGGTTCTCCCTGAAGAGTACTGATAAATATGTCCACAGATACGTTGGCCATATGCTCATTTACCAAATTTTAATAAAATTCTTCTTAAATTTATTTATTCCTCTGAAGTAACTAGCTGTGTGAGAATGGAATCTTTGAATCCTGTGATTTTCAGTTATCATTTGTGGTTGAGTTTTATGGGTGTATATAAAGATTCCCACAACTAGATTAATAATGTTAAAGTATAATTTTAATAAATCAAAACCAGCATAGCTATCATAAGGAGTCTATGATCAAGACTTCTCCTCATTATCAGCAAATAGTAATACTACACTTACAACCTTTGTTTACACCTTTCTTACACCTATCATAACTAATACATTCTATTTAAAATCATTATAGTTATTGGGTGTCATTTTTTACGTACGACTGTAATAATTTTAAATAGATTATATTGGTCAAAAACTTGTAAAGTGCAAGAAAAAATATAAACAAAATGGTGTAAATGTAGCATTATTTATCAGCAAAGGAGTCAGACTCATTTGGACATGGTCTTCCACACGCTTCCGCTTTTAAAACAGGAGGTCACGTACGCTGAGAATGGCTCGTCTGAAATTGTGCGGAGGACAATGGCTCAAGCAAGCTGATCTCTACTAAACACAAACCAAACTGTAAATTTCTTTTGGCAATCCACTACTAGAAAACAGGAATTTGGAGACCCAAGACTTCGCGTGACCGCCACATTAACGGTCACTAAAGCTAATTCACCCTTCCCTCCCTTTTTTACCTCTTTCCCTCCCACGGAGCCCTTATTCATCACATCACCCACACTCTCCCTCCCAATCTCACTCTCATCTCTAACCCTCGCCCGAACACCATCACCGCTGAACCCACCACCGCCAAGACACCACCATCACTGAACCCACCGCCGCCGAACAGAGCAGAGCTTCAAGATTGAATCCATCCATGACTAATGTGGCTTCGACTTTCTTTTCTATTGCAGGTTGGGATGCAAGTATGCCATTTATTGTTTTATTGGTGGAACTTTTTTCAAATAGATATTTCGCCATTTTTTTTCCTTTAACTCCCACATCCGTACTATATTTGGCATTAAAGGATTTAGGAGTTAAAGAATTACGGGGTATTCCGGGATCTTTAGGTGTAGATGGCAAACTGACATCACTACAATGCCGTGATCGCCACCCCTCTCCAATCGCTCCTCTTCTCTTCTACCACCACTTGCCTGACCCAATCTAGAGGTAAGGGTAAAATTTTAGTTCTTTAAATTGGGGACATGGTTTCATGCCTAAAATTTGTGAAGAAGAATCCAACAATTGAAACCAACAATTGTTGTTTTGCTTGAATAGTTCTAAGGGTTCTCACGTTATGAATGTTTTATTTTTATTTATTTATTTATTTTACGGCTTAACAAGTTAACTCTTATTCGTTTTATTGTATTTTTATTAACTAATTATTTATTTATTTATTTATTTTTACTGTTTTCCACGTTTAGTTCTAATCTTAGAATCATAAGTTATAATCTAGGTTGATAATTTGTTGTCATGGATTCATGATTGCTGCGGCTAAGTTTAGTTAAATTGTTCTGGCACATGCATGGAGAAATATCTAATCTCTCTCTCTCTCTTTTTCTTTTTTTAACGACAAGTTCTCGAGTTAAGTCTTATTCTTTTTATTATAGTTTTATTACCTAATTATCATTTTATGTTTTTTGCAGATTTTTCTATAGGGCTAAATTGTTTGTGGAAACAATAATCCTTTGTCTTCAAATAGCTTTTCTATGTTGCCCTTAGAATACTCAATCTGGGGAGGTTTATTACAAATAGAAATAGCTTCTTTGTTGCACTCCTGTTATTGAAGAAAATAATTAGTTGTGTCTGCAGGTTATGTTCCTTGAGCTATGGAAATAAACCACTAGTTGTAGTTTTTGCTTCCCGCTTAAGATTATTCAATTTGCTACATGTTATGTGTTTCCCTCTTTATTTTTTGTTTTACTTTCATCAAAACTTTGTAATTATTGAATGCATTTTAGTTTTTCATTTTTTTTCTTTTCTACCCGTGCAAATAAAAATATTTGGGGGTGTTGCTAAGAAACTCTTTGAAATAGTTTAATATGCATTGTTTAGCCCATTTCATAACAGCTTAAGCTGATCAAAGCTATGGTTTTAAGGGTCTTGAGTTCAAGTCTTGTTATGTTCTTGCACACACTACTCAATTTGTGCTGGTGAACCTTGTTTGTTTTAATTCCTTTGTTTCTGCTCCACGTGCGAGTTGGGGTTGCGTGTGAGGGGAAGTGTTAGACAGTTGGCATTTTAATTTCAGCATATTGTTTTATTATTATTTTTTTTTATCAGTTTTTCAGCTTCTGTTCCCTTCTTTTTCTCTCTTGACTTTGTCAAAATTTAGTTGCTATTTTTTCTGAAGGTAATGGCTGTGTATGGCTTAATTAATGGCAGCATTTTCTCATCAGTTTTATCCACTTAGTGGCAAGTCTTTAGGGAAGTTTGTTATTTTCCTTGTATATAAAGTCTGCAATCAATGAAATAAAAGTATGCTGGTATTTTTTTTAATCATTTTGTGTTCCTGTTTTTCAAATTACTGCTGCTCTGTTTTTTCTAATAGTGGTATCAGAGCTACAGTTGATCTTATAGGACCAAAACACCAATTTCAACCCATAATACAGATGGCATCCAGCAGCCTACCTTTAAACCCTCCTATCATCTTCACTGGTGAAAACTACCACATTTGGTCAGTGAAGATGCAAGCTTTTCTTGAAGCCTATGACCGCTGGGAAACTGTGACTGAAGACAAACCAATTGCTCCTCTACCAGCAAATCCAACCATGGCTCAAATCAAATTCAACAGTGAAGAAAAGGCAAAGAAATCCAAGGCCAAGTCACTCATTCAGAACTCAGTGGCAGATAGTGTTTTCTATAGGATTATGGCGTGTGATTCTGCTAAAGAGTCTTGGGACAGGTTGAAAGAAGAATACCAAGGTAGTAATAGAACACGTCAGATGCAGGTGCTGAACCTAAAGAGGGAATTTGAGTCATTAAATATGCAGGAGGATGAAACAATTGGTAAGTATGCTGATCGAATCTCCTTCATTGTTAATAACATCAGATTACTTGGTGAGGAATTTGCAGATAAAAGGATTGTGGAGAAAGTGCTTGTAACTCTTCCTGAGAGGTTTGAATCAAAGATCTCCTCTCTTGAAGAATCCAAGGACTTAAGCAAGATCTCATTAGGGGAACTAATGAGTGCTCTTCAAGCACAAGAGCAAAGAAGGACTATCAGGTAGGAAAAATTTGCTGAAGGTGCTTTCCATGTGCAAAAACAACAAGTTAGTAAGGGCAAGAAGCAATTCAACCAGAAGAACAAAGGCAAAAATGAAGGTGGCAGCAGCAATGAAGGTTCAAAACAGAAAAAGTTTCCTCCCTGCATACACTGCAAGAAGACCACGCATGCTGAGAAATATTGCTGGTGGAGGCCTGATGCAACTTGTGGGAATTGCAAGCAGTTAGGGCACATTACAAAGGTCTGTAAATTCAAAACTAAAGACTCAAAACCTCAACAAACTCTTTTAGCAGATGCAGCTAATGCATAGGAGGAGCAACTACTCGTAGTTTCTTGCTTCTCAACAAATGATTCATCTGATGCTTGGCTGATTGATAGTGGGTGCACACATCATTTGTGTAATAATCCTGAGATGTTCAGAAATCTTGATGAGACTTACAAGTCCAAAGTGAAAGTAGGCAATGGAGAATTTCTGGAAGTCAAAGGTAGAGGCTCAGTCAATGTTCAAACAAGTTCAGGTATCAAAACTGTTCCTGATGTTCTGCTTATACCTGAAATCAGTCAAAATCTTTTGAGTGTTGGTCAAATGCTTGAGAAAAAATACTCTCTTCACTTCAAGGATCATAAATGTATTATTTTTGATCCTTCTGGAGAACAATTATTTTGTGTGAAGATGAAGAACAGAAGTTTTACTATTGATTGGGAAAAGGTTTCTGAACACGCCTACTCCAGCACCACTCAGGTGGTTTCAAATCTTTGGCACAAAAGATTTGGGCACTTTAATCAAAAGAGTCTCTCAGATATGAAGCAGAAAGAATTGGTTGAAAACATGCCTGCAGTTGTTGGTAAAATTCAAATGTGTGAAACATGCCAACTTGGCAAGCAATCAAGGCTACCATTTCCTAAAGGACAAGCATGGAGAGCCAGTCAAAAGCTTCAGCTCATCCACACTGATGTGTGTGGCCCTATGAAAACAGCCTCACTTTGTGGTAACAGATACTTTATTTTTTTCATTGATGATTATACTAGGATGTGTTGGGTTTATTTTATTAAACTCAAAAGTGAAGTGTTTACTGTTTTTCAAAGATTTAAGGCTCTAGTAGAAAATCAAAGTACTTTGTTGATTAAATGCCTGAGATCTGACAATGGTACTGAGTATACTTCAAGTCAGTTTGTTGAGTATTGTAATAGAGCAGGCATTGTTCATCAGTTTACCACACCATACACACCACAACAAAATGGTGTGTGTGAGAGGAGGAACAGAACAGTGATGGAGATGGCTAGATATCTCTTACTTGAGAAGAAGATACCAAACAAACTATGGGCAGAGGCAGTAAATACCTCTGTGTATTTGCTGAATAGATTGCCTACTAAGGTATTAGAGAACAAGACACCGTATGAAGCCTGGAATGGTGTCAAACCTGCTGTAGATCATCTTCGAGTGTTTGGTAGCACTTGTTATTTTCAAATACCTGAGCCAAAAAGAAGCAAACTTGACAACAAAGCTCAAAAGGGCATTCTTGTGGGCTATGGGATCGCAACCAAAGGATACAGGATTCTCTGCTTGCAAACAGAAAAAGTCATCCTAAGCAGAAATGTGAAGTTTGATGAAGTGGCAAAATGGGATTGGAAAAATCAAGAAAATCTGCATTTTGATTCTCCATTTGATGTCCAGAGTCAACTTAAAGCTGATGATTTGGTGGATGATCTTCCAGTTAGGGGAACAAGGACCTTGGAGGACATTTACCAAAGGTGCAATGTGGCAACCATTGAACCTAATAGCTATGCTGAAGCTCAAGATTCTCTAGCATGGAGGATAGCAATGGAAGCAGAAATGGAGATGATCAACAAGAATGGAACTTGGCAGCTGGTTGAAAGACCTAAGGATCGCAAGGTGATTGGTGTTAAATGGGTTTTTAAAACAAAACTCAATCCAGATGGTTCAATTTGTAAACACAAGGCCAGATTGGTCGTGAAGGGCTATGCTCAACAATATGGAGTGGACTACCAAGAGACGTTTGCTCCAGTAGCAAGGTATGATACAATTAGACTTCTCATTGCTCTTGCTGCTTACAACTCTTGGCAGATTCATCAACTCGATGTCAAGTCAGCTTTCTTGAATGGCTTTCTTGCTGAAGAAATTTTTGTAGAGCAACCAGATGGATATGTTGTTCAAGGGAAAGAGGATCATGTGTATCTTCTTAAGAAGGCCTTATGTGGTTTAAAACAAGCTCCTCGGGCTTGGTATGATAGAATGGACAGTCATCTTATGCAGCTTGGGTTCAACCGAAGTAAAAATGAAGCAACCTTGTATGTGAAATCCTGTGGTAATCATCTCTTAATTGTCTCTATTTATGTTGATGATATGCTTATCACGGGAAGTCAACTTGGACTGATCCAAGAGTTCAAGGAAGAAATGCAGAAAGTGTTTGAGATGACTGATCTTGGGATTATGAATTATTTTCTTGGAATGGAAGTGTTGCAATCTAGTCATGGCATTTTCACATGTCAACAGAAATATGCTTCTGATATCCTAAAGAGGTTTAAGATGGAGGATTGTAAACCAGTGGGGACACCTATGACAACCAGCATCAAGCTAAGCAAGGATGATGACTCTGAGAAGGTGGATGAAAGCTTGTATAGAAGCTTAATTGGCAGCCTTCAATACCTCACAGCAAGCAGACCTGATATATTATTTGCTGTGAGTGTTCTTTCAAGATTCATGCATTCACCAAAGGAGACTCACTTTGCAACCGCAAAACGAGTACTTAGGTACATCAAAGGTACCATTGCTCTTGGTACTTTCTTTCCAAAAACACCAAGAGAGGCTTTGAAATTGATTGGCTACACTGACAGTAATTGGGGAGGCTGCATTGATGATTCAAGAAGCACATCAGGGTACTTATTTTCTCTAAGTTCTGGTTTTTTCACTTGGAGCTCAAAGAAGCAGGAGACAACAGCTCAGTCTACTGCAGAAGCTGAGTACATTGCTGCTGCCTCGGCTGTCAACCAGGCTATCTGGTTGAGGAAGATGTTGAAGGATTTGGAACATGAGCAAGCTGAAGCAACCAGGATTATGTGTGACAACATTTCTGCAGTCTCAATTTCAAAGAATCCAGTCTTTCATGGACGAACCAAGCATATCAAGATTAAGTTTCACTTTATTAGAGAAGCCCAGCAATCAAATGAAGTGGTGCTTGTTCACTGTTCATCTGAAGAACAGCTTGCAGACATTTTTACCAAGCCACTGCCTAAAGAAAGGTTTGAAGCTTTAAGACAGAAGATTGGAATTTGTCATCAAAATGCCAAGGAGGAGTGTTAGACAGTTGGCATTTTAATTTCAGCATATTGTTTTATTATTATTTTTTTTATCAGTTTTTCAGCTTCTGTTCCCTTCTTTTTCTCTGTTGACTTTGTCAAAGTTTAGTTGCTATTTTTTCTGAAGGTAGTGGCTGTGTATGGCTTAATTAATGGCAGCATTTTCTCATCAGTTTTATCCACTTAGTGGCAAGTCTTTAGGGAAGTTTGTTATTTTCCTTGTATATAAAATCTGCAATCAATGAAATAAAAGTATGCTGGTATTTTTTTTTAATCATTTTGTGTTCCTGTTTTTCAAATTACTGCTGCTTTGTTTTTTCTAACAGTTGGGGTTGCATGTGAGGGGAAGTGTTGAAATAGTTTGATATATATTGTTAGACTCATTTCCTAATGCTTTAACCTTTTAGGAAAATTTTTTTTGTAACTTAACAAAATCTATACCCTTGCTTATATAATCTGTGCTGTAGATGTTGGAATATTTCATGTTAGATCATTACTTGGTTTGGGAAAGTTTAGTTTTAACAACATATTCTCAATTCTCTTGGCATAAGGATGTAAGAACTTGTGATCCACATTAACTTCTTTAAAAGAATTGCAATTTTTGGGTTTCAACTTGATTATTTTATATACATCTCTTTTTTATTTTGCCCCTTCAGAGTAAAGATCCTTAAAGCGTTGACTTTAGTGAAATGACTTTGTTTGTAGTCCTTTATGCTGCCTGTTTCAGTTGCAGGAATTGATGATACAGTACCTCAAAATAGTCTTCTTTTTTTATGGTGATATCTAGTTTTCTTCTTTGAATCTAATCTCTTCCTATTAGAAGTGTTTTCATGTTGCCTTAGACAAATGAGAAGGAATGATTTGTCTCTAACCTGTGGTGTTATAGGGGTGTCTTCAGAGTATTTTGGTGCTATTATATACTTTAAAGGCCTATTTAATGTCATTTCATAACTTTCTGATGATGAAGAGTTTGTTTTATTTTGTCATGGATATCATGAAATTCCATTGTTGATATTGCGATGCCTCTGTTTGGTCACGTCAACACTGGATCAGAGTCCAGCAGTTGGCTTGATCTCTAGAATCTGGTTGCTCTCTAATTAATATATTTAGAGACTCAGAGGGTGCACATTGGTTTGTTTCTGACATTTTAGCTTTGTTTGTGTTGTCGTCCTTAGAGTTGGCATAATTTGGCTGAGACATTTCTAGCTTTATGAGGAGCAAAAATCTAGTGAGTTTCCAATCTAGGGAAGTGCATTTTCAGTAAAAATATCTGTTATTATTTGAATATATGGGAAGAGAATTCATTAAGTTAATGATGAAATTAGAAGCTCAGTTGAAGACATTTTGTTTGTTGAGTTGCTTTTGGATTTTATCATTGGCTCGTAGATCATGGATTCCATCTCTTTGTGGATTTTGCTTTGTTCTTGGTCATATCCTAAGCAGAAGCTCAGTTGAAGTTATAAAAGTAGAAATATTGTATAAAATATAAGAGGAAGAACAAATTTTGTACAAAGTAGAACTGGGAATAAAATCCTATACTAAATAGGAAATGAAATCAAATTCTGTTCTAAATAGGAAAAGAATATTAGAGTATAACTTAAATATTCATACTAATAATATGTGTTACTTCTAACACATAAACTAGAGCTTTCACATATTATAAAACGACCCCACCATGTCAAGGCTTTAGAGGATTCCCTCTGCAAACGTGTAATTGTAACTCATGATGAAACCATGACAAAATAGCTTGATCCAGAAGCTTCAGCTGTCAGCAGGGATGCATTGGCAAAATGCTCAAGGTTGTTTGACTGGTTAGCTTCACTGTCATGTATCGAGAGTTGTTCATTCAGACTCTTTAACACAGATAACAGGCCTTGCTTACTCCATTTTGCTTAGACATGTTTAAAATAGTAAATGGCATAAATCCCATTTTTTTTTTAGTGTCTCTTGTGTGATGTTCTTCTATATTCTGCAGGCTTGTGGATAAGATCAATGGTTCAATTGGTCAAGAGCTGAACTCAAAAGTTCTTAATTGCAGTGCTGGATATTTATGAATTTGAGAGATTCAAGACAAATAGGTGCTTAACTGGTACGCCTTTGGTTTCATTAATTGATGACTGAAACTGCCATCTTCAGTGAAATGCATAAATTATTTTTCTATGTTGAAAGAGCATTCTTACTTCAAGATCAAGGGTCCGAGGAATCATGGACCAGTTATTTTTTGACATAGGAGTGTTAAAGAGCTCTTTGTTGTTTGTCCAAAAGAGACCATATATTTTGATGATATGCCAACAAAATAGTTGTTTCTTTGATGATTTTATGGCGTCAAAACATCTGGAATCAGTCCATTTTAACATTGACCTGCCAATGCCCCAGGTAGATGTAATATTGAAAGGCTTGAGGATTTAGTGCCTAGTCAATCTCCTTTGCCCTCATTATTAGATTGAAGAGTTGAAATAGTTCATCTTAAGAAGTTGCAGTCAACAGTTTGTGAAAGATTTTTCTTTTGGATAATTCCTAACTATTCAGACTGGTTTAATTATATTAATACTGTACGATGCCACCATAGATTTGCTGTCGTGATATTTTTCATTTGGAGTGGGAAACAAGAGCAGGAATACATACTAACCAAGTATATTATTCTATCAAATTATATTAAAAGATGAACTTCAGATACGAGGTTTTTAAACTACTGCTCACAGTACCCCAGTAGGCTTATGGCTTGTTATAGAATGTTTGCATTTTTTTTTCCTAAATTAATTTTCTTCGCGTGTTTCATTTTTTAATTTTGAGTTTAATTTTGAAATTAATTATCTATTTTATTTTCAAGTTGGATCTGCGTCGTCCTTACTTTTGGATGAGAAGATCTTTTTCTTTTCTTTTTTTTCCCTTGTGATATTTGTCAAACTATTGTATGTTTTGTTGTAATGTCTACTTTTTAAAAATTTTTATACTATTAAATATATGTTTGGGTCTCGATTGTATAATTAGATAAATTTTGTTAATTTAGTTATATGAATGTGATTACTAAAATTAATATAGATTATGTATAGGAATTTATATAAAAAATTAAAAAAAAAATGTCCTGCTTTTGGTGACAGTCTTGTGGTCACCAAAAGTTTTTGGGTGAAAGTGAATTGGCGACCGCAGTCGTTGTAGGCCTCCAATTTTTTTTTTTTGGGGAGGGGGGGTCAAAACTTTTAGTGATTGTTTTTGGTAGCCGTTAAAAGTCTTATTTCGGGCCTGTTTGGCCACACCAAAACTCACCAAAAGTTACTGATTTTAACTAATTTTTGTACTTTCTTTCAATAAAAAATTTTCACATATCACCTTTATGTCACATCTTTCTACTTTTATTATACTTTTTCTTCTATTTTTTGTCCACCAAACAGGCCCTTCATATTCCGTAGCTCACTTTAGTAACCGTTTTTTACTGTTGCTATAAGTCTTTACTCTTCAGCGACCTATATTTTAGAGACCGCTATGAAAGAGTCGCCAAACACTTCTAGAGATTGCTTTTCAACTTTTAGCAATAATTTTTGGCGGTTGCTAAAAGTTCAGTTTTTAGTATTGTTTGATAATGAATAAAATGACAATCAATTTCTATATGTTTTATTTGTGCATGAAGTATAAGATTGGAAGTCAAGTATGTGTGACGCTTCAAATTTTCACAATCTAAAAATATGGAGGTTACTTGACATTGACATTGGTTAATGAGACTAAATAAAATGAAATATATATATATATATATATTCTAATTTAGAAATTAGATGACGTTGTATGACAATTAAAGTCAAGTATTAAGGTTAATTTGTACAATATAATTAATAACAAAAGTTTAGAACAACTAATACATCCTAAAACTCATGTAAAATAAATAATTTAGATTAATATACTATTTGGTGAAAATAATTTTACAACCAATCATTACGTCTCAAATAATTAAAATAGTTAATATTTTTTTTTGATAGGTTAAAATAGTTAATTTGAGAAGTAAAATACCCACAAGTTGGATATAGGCTTGCGACTCAAAACACATTTTAGCTCCCCGTTGGTCCAAAATTATGATCATGACTAGATGACATGGCATTGATGCAACAAAAATCATATAAAGTGGTGGACCCAATTTTAAAGTAACTTTGCTATAGCCAAGTGGTGGAGGTGCTTGATAAGGGAAATCATACTAGTGTGCTCCCATCCAAGTGCAAATTTTCCCTTGTCTATTCTCAATCCTTGGCACCTTTTAGTCAAACTTACCATAACTGTCCCAATTCTCTCCATATAACCGAGTACATGCTACTGCCCTGGTTTGAAGCAATTCTAAAACTAGTGACTCTCTACTAGCTGTGGAAGTTTCAGGCGTAACACTTGCGGGTACCTTATGCTTAGTTGGTGGAGTTGAAGTTGTTCCACCTTGCGAAAGCTACCCGGTTTCTATCTTCCTCCTTTTCTGCCTGGCACTCTTATTCACTGACTCACCACTAATTGGACTTTCTGGCTCTTTCCACACAGAATTTGAAGGTATCTTGATTCCTCTATTTCTGACCACTTCAATAATAAATGTGCTAAAGGGTAAGCTTACTCGAGATTGCATGTTGTCAGCCACCGTACTGATCATCTCTCCAATGAGTTTCCTAGCATCAATGGCCACTCCAATATCTAGTGTAAAGATAAAACGAGCTCTCACCAAACATATCTCATCAGTCCGCTTAACGGGCATGAAATTTCCACTTGCAATCAATTTGAGAGATCAAAATACGTTGCTTCCAAAATATATTTACTATATCTTTATTTATTTTTACAAATAAAATAAACTATACATTTTCATTTATATATCTGTAATTATTTTCATTATTCTTTTGTCAACAATTATTAGATTCAAATATTGTATAAAAGTAATCCTTTGTAAGAATTGTACATATTTGTATTTCTTATCTTAATTTAACACTAGAATAAAAATATATATATACATATATTAAAGAGTGGGATCTAGGATAAATAGGGGGAGGGGTTGGGCAGGGTCAGAGCTAGAGCGAGTCAAACCAAGTCGAGATGGCGTGCACCAAACTCTGAATAGGAGTGTGTGGAAGGAGCATGTAAAGACAAGTGGATCGGAGGCATTTATCGAATCGGGTTAACATTGATCGAGCCTTGTTGACACGCCTATTTACAATTCCCATCCCAGTGACAAGTGGGATGACAAGTTACTACTTTGACGTATGAGGAGTTCAATGGGAGCTTCAAATTGCTACCTAAAATAATGAATTGGTAGGTAAGTCTGTAACGGCAATTTTAACACAAGGCTGACCAGCTGGTCATTAAGACAAATGCCTTAGACCTCACAATTTTGGTAAGCCCCCATGTATTAGTGATATAATTAGTGATATATCTAATTTAAGAGTGTCCTATTTTTATAAGAGCTCTTCGAGCTAATAGTGCTTTGGCTTATTGATCTCCTGCTACCGCTCAGCTTGAGAATTTTAATGGATGATAATGATATTTATTATTGAAATCTTAAAAACTCTTGATTTTATCCTTGCGAATGAGTTTTGCAGCAGTGTTTTTTCTTTTTTCTTTTTTTTTTTTCTTTTTAAGTAAAATTAAAAGCTTCACAATAATTCTATCATTTTTAAATTAAGCAATTTTAATATACATTCAGAACATTTTTAGTTGAAGCGTTTGTTTGGATAGACCAAATTTTTTTTAAATAAGTCTTATCAAATATTTCGATTCGACTTCTAAGCAGTTTTTTTTCTCGGAAAAGTAAAATTAAAATTTTCACAGCAGTTGTATTCCTTTTTAAAATTAAATTTTTTTATATCACTTCCAACTTCACAGCAATGTTAATACGCATTGAGAGCTCTTTCTGTGGCTTCTTTTTTTTTTTTTTTTTTTTTTTTTTAAGATAGGCCTCATCAATACTTTTTTTTTTTTTTTTTGAAAAGTAAAATTATAAGCGTCAGAGCAACTCTATTCTTTTTTCAAAATTAAATGCTACACAGCAATCCGGCTTCACAGTTTCACAACAATTTCTATATGCATCCGTAACAGTCTCACAGCAATTTTAATATCCGTCCGTAACTCTTTTAATAGAAGATATTTTATTAAGCAGGTCACATCAAATATTTTGTCTCAGATCTCAAAGTTAATAGGTCTTCGCCCAAGTTTTGACATGCAAATTGAGGTAACACTTGAAACCAGATTCTGGCTGTTTTGATCAGATGACTTTGACTTCAAATGTGTTAGTAACGTCCCTATGATGTTTTATGACAATTCCAGTTAAAATGATAGTCCGGAGTCTCTTCTAACGTTGCCTCGCTCGAGAGTATTTCCGGGCCAACGATTTTGATCACAAATTCTTCTTTGAGATGTTTGCGGGGCCGTAAAAAATTTTCATATATTTTAAAATGTTTCCATAAACTAATATTTTGAACTTGAAAATTTTTTTATATTATAAATGCAAACAATGTGCTTAAAAGTTACCAAAAAATAAAACTAAAATAAAAATTTGATGAAAAAATCTTGTAAAACAAACAAAATGAGAAGTCAAAATAGAAATAATCCATATGTTTATTACAAAACTAAATCAAATCAATTTAGTTAAGATAAAACATTCACACCATTTTTTAGGCATGAGTTATTTGTGTAAGAGGTGAGAATGTTTCGAATATTAGTTGAAAATAAGTGAATTTTATCTAAAATTTGAATTGAAACTAAAGTATTTAAAAATAGTTTAATATAAAATATTTTAAAATATTTATTTAAATATAATTCTTCTACCCTTTTGAGACATAGAATTATTTATAAAATTTTAGTATAACTATAAACAGTAATTCGAGACAATTATTATATAATGATTTGGAACAAATAATCATTAAATATATTTTTTAATTGTGTAAATCATTTTTAGAATTAAAAATAAGAGAGAAAATCATATCATCGGTGAAAATAAAAGAAAATAGAATTCATTTGAAGTAATTCTTTAATAAATATATTATAAATACTCTTACAAGGCATTATTTTTTTTTAATTAAAGATAAGTTCTAAAACTATTTGAGATTGAGATAAGTATTGAAATCAAAGAGATGATAAATTTAAAATAACTATACATATATCTTTTTAAATTTGAGACATTCTTATTGAATGTGGATATTAGATGATTGTCTAAATTACCTAATACTTGAACTGATAGTTAATGTTTGAAGTTAGCTGTCCTCACTAGTGCCCTAACAGTGGAGGCTATTATAGACTTAATTATGAAACTTGAAGAGTCGGAGTAAATGTTGAAATTTTAGAAATTGAACTAGCCATTATTGAATTAGTTTGGTTATCAGTTTGCTTCAAATTATACTATAAATAAAGAGCCAAAGTCCGGAGCGGGCTCGAGATTTGAAGTTTGACTAGGTTAAGCAAAGAATTTAAAGGTAGAGTATACTAGATTATAAAAATTAAAAGGGACTAAATCTGAAAAAAAAATGAATTAAAATTATTTTTTAGACTAGGCTACCTGGGATATACCCTAAGATAACCCTAGTGTTGGCTCAACCTTGGCCAAAGCTCAATGTAGATATGTGGCAAAATGTAGTAAGTGAAAGCCTGCTTGGGTTGTGAGGTAGAAAGAGTGAAAAGAAAATCTATGCAACAAAATTTCAAGTAATATACAAGAGTAGTTTATGTGATTGTCATTTTCGATCCTCAAAATTCTAACAAACTTTTCCATGTTTGGAGCCCCATTTGCCTTATTTTTTAGTAGTGTGTTTGTTGAAAAAAGAACATTGTTTTAATCCTTAGTTCATAATGTATTAGTGTATTATCTCCAATTGACTCATTTAAATAAAAAGATATTTGACCATCACTATTATTTATTCTCACTTGTTCCCATTTCTACGGAATCATAGGATGTTGTAGTAATTGTGATTAGTTATTGTTAATATATTGAGTTGTTTCCAGCAAAAACGCCGCATTTTTAGATAGAATCAAATCATTAAAACTCTGACACCATTTTAGAGAGAAGAAGAAAGGAGAAAAACCGCTAAAATAATTATATGTGTATTGAGTTGTGTGCTTGTATAATGAAAAGTGTTGACCTGCATGAAATCCACCCATGTTGGTGGAAGAACATTTTCACATCGTGGAGACAAATAGGCACCTTTGGCTAAATTAAAAAAACACTTTTCATTGTTTTTTTGTTAACCTTCTGCACCATTTTTGTCCATTAAATTAACATAAATAGGTGAGAAAATTTTATAGGTTTGTGTGGCTAAATTGTGTAAAAGGGAGAGAGGTGTAAGATGGAGAGAGGTGAGGAAGAACAGAGAGAATTTGTTCTTTATAATTTTCATTGAAATATGGTGAAACTCTCCTATGGACGTAAGCATTATTGAACCATGTAAAATATTTTTGTTGTTCTTTGTTTGTGTTTTTGGCTCCCTTTAATTACTCACAAGTGGTATTAGCCAAATCGAGAAACCGAGCCAAAAAAATTCAATTTCATCTCTGCCTAGATTTTTGAATTGCTTAAAAACGTTTCAAACCGCATAAAAAATGAATTCAATACTTGTTCACATAGTGTTGCCAAAGTTTCCACCAAAAAATGCAAGGTTATGCAACTAGTGGCTGAGAAGAGAAGAAGAATTGTGGGGTCCTTTCCAGATGAATAGTATACATATCAATGTCACAAGTATAGCCTAGTTCAGGTGGTTTGGTTGTTTATACGCTTTTCTGAACACCAAGGATTGATACTTGTTGTTGACATGTTAAAGCATATGTTAGTTAATTGCCACCATCTTGCCACATCAATGGTCAAGTCAGCAATCTGATTAGCTTCAGCTCAACATTAATTGTTACGTTAGCATTGTCTTGCCACGTCATTTTTCTAATTGACCCCTGAAGTTTTGGAAAATTACTATACGACCCAAATTTCGTGAAAGTTTTCAACTAAGCCCTTCTTAGGGTTTTTTGACATTTCGGATTCATCCCAGGATCAAAATATGAAGATTGCACTTTTAGAATAAGTTAATAGAGGAAACAAGTTGCATAATCAAGTTAAACTTAGCTAATTACTCCATTTGGAAGACTAGAATGGAAGGCATCATTTATTGCAGGAATCTATATGCACCCATCTGTGGAATGCTACTAAACCAAGCATAATGACCGAGGATGCTTAAAAAATCTTGCATCGAAAGTTCGTTATCATTATTTGGCAATTGATCGATCAAAATACATTCCACTATATTTCACAAGAAATTGGAGCTAATGTCTTGCGGAATAAGTTGAGATCTCTGTGCAAGAGACAAACAACATTAAACAAAGCTTACCTATTGATGAAGGTTGTTAATAAGAAAAACAAGGATGGACATAGCTTATCGAAGCACCTTAGTGACTTTCAAAGCGTGGTAAATCATTTTAAACTGAAAATGGTGCAAGAAGATGAACTATAAGAAATTGTTATTGCTAATTTCATTACTAAACAGTTGGGAGACATTTATGATGTTGCTTAATAATCCAGAACTTAATAGGATAGTGACACTAGAGATGGTAAAGGATGGCTTGCTTAATAAAGAAACTTGAAGAAATGAGAAAGGCTTTCATATATAATTAGAAATTCTCGTTACCAGAAAATAAAAAAGAATTGGTAGAAACTAGAGCAGAGATCATCGCAAATTCAACAACGACAGAGATAAGTCTAGAGAAAATAAAAAAGAATTGGTAGAAACTAGAGCAGAGATCATCGCAAATTCAACAACGACAGAGATAAGTCTAGAGAAAGATCCCAAGATAGATAAGACATAGAATGCTATTAGTGTAAAAAAAAAGGGCCATATCAAATAGTACTGTAAAGCCTTCAAAAGAGATCAAGAAAATATTAAAGTATAAGTAATGAAAACAGGTCCATGGTTGCAACAGAAAGAGACATAGTCATTGTTTGCAATGATAGTTATATAGGACTCACAAGCTAAGACAGTAGCACTTGGGTTGTTAACTCAGATGCCTCATTCCATGTGACATCAAATAGAGATTACTTCTCATTCAACACTAGTGGTGACTTTGGCCACATTAGGATGGAAAATAATGGAATGTTCAAAGATTATTGGAATGAGAGATATTTGCTTATTAACTAGCTTTGATTGTAAATTGATATGGAAGGATATTCAACTTGTTTCAGACATTTGTCTCAATTTAATAAGAAAGCTTGATTATGAAGATTAAAACAATTACTTCGGTGATGGGAAGTGGAGGCTAACTAAGGGTTACTTAGTAATGGCCAGAAGGAGTAAGATTAACTTTCATTATGTGATGCAAGCGTCCCTTATTAAAGGGGAAGTGAATGCTATCGAAGAAGCATCATCTAAATTACGACATGAGAGACTTTGCCATATGAGTAAGAAGGAACTTCGAACATTGTTAAGAAAGCAGTTGTTGCCAAATGTGAAGAATTTACAACTGAAGAGCTATACGCATTGTCTAGCAGGAAAATAGCACAAAGTTATATACTTCAAACATTTCTGCCATCTAGAAGGTTAAGGCCACTTGACTTGGTCCACATGGATGTTTGTTATATGAAAGACAACAACTATAGGTAGTTATTTGTACTTTGTCACTTTCATCGATGATCATTTCAGAAAGATATGGACATTTGCATTAAAGACAAAGGGTGAAAGTGTTGGATGTCTTTAAGATTTTTCACGCCTAAATAGAAAGGAAAAAAAAGCTAAAATGTAATAAAGGTAAATACAGAGCCCTATTTGAAGAATATTCTAGAACTTATGGGATCAAACTGTAAAAGTTTCCTCAACACAATAGAGAACCAGAGAGAACGAACAAAAGTATCTGTGAATGAATAAAGCGTGTGCTTTTTCATGCAAACCTCCCTAAGTCATTTTGGGTTGAAGTAATGAGAACTACAGTGGATCTTATCAATCTATCTCCTTTAATTCTTCTTAACCGTGATATCCCAAAAAGAGTTTGGAATGAAAAAGATGTTCCTGGGGTCATCCGAAAGTATTTGGTTATAAAGCTTTCATTCATATTTGTAGAGATGAAAAGTCTAAGCTTGATGACAAAGCAAGACAGTGCATATTTTTGGGATGTAAATATAAAGAATACAGGTACAAATTGTGGGACTTGATTGAGAAAAAAATTATTAGTACTAGAGATATTGTATTTTTTGAAGATTAAACTATTCAAGAAATTGTGTATCCAATAAATCCCAGAGCCAAAACTGAAATTCCAGTTAAATTGGAATGTGTCATTCCACTAATTGAGATTGAGAACTAGGGCAAGATAAACAAGTTAAAGAACCTCCCACAAATGATGAACAAGTTATACTAGATAGAGAACTGAACAAGCTCCACGAGAAGAGCCCTAGTTGAGAAGATCCATTAGAGAATACCGATCATTCACCAGATACTCTGTTAGTGAGTATGTAATGTTGACTAACGGGGGTGAACCCAAAATGTATGAAGAATCCATGTCTTATGAGATGAAGACTAAGTGAAAAAAGGCTATGTAGGAAAAAATGAATCCCTACATTAAAACCATACTTATGACTTGGTGAAATTTCCTAAGAAAGAAAACTCTAAAGAAGAAATGGGTGTTTAGGTTGAAGAACAAAGAAGGAAATCAACTAAGGTACAAAGCCTAGTTGGTAGTAAATAGTTTTTTCAAAGGAAAGGTATTGATTTTGACAAAATATTTTTAGTAGTTGTGAAAATGAACTCAACTCTAGTTATTCTCAGATTAGCTACTAGTTTGAATTTGGAAATTGAGTAGTTAAATATCGAAAATGCATTACTTCACGGTAACTTCGAGGAGGAGATATATCTAGAGCAACCAGAAGGATTCAAAGTTCAAGGGTAAGAATAGAGCAACCAGAAGGATTCAAAGTTCAAGGGTAAGAAAAATCTTGTATACAGATTAAAGAAAATCTTATATAGCACAAGAGATTTGATTTATTTATGATGGATCATTGATATGGTAGGACCACATCTGATTATTATCTTTATTTAAAGAAGTTTTTTAACAATGATTTCATTATCCTATTGCTGTATATTGATAATATGTTAATTGTTGGCCATGATATTACCAAAATTAACCAATTAAAAAAGGAACTCTTCAACAAGTTATTTGCCATAAAATATTTAGGACCAATAAAACAAATACTTGGAATTATGAAGATAGATTGCCAGAGATAGACAAGCAAGAAGCTATGGCTGTCTTAAGAAAGGTATATTGAAAAAATGCTGGAGATATTCAACATAAACAAAGCAAAGGCTGTATCATTTCCACTCATGAGCCATTTTAAGTTATGCACAAATCAGAGTCCTAAGGCTGACAAAGAAAAGGCAAAAATGAAGAAAGTCCCTCATCAATTTATTATTGGAAGCTTAATATACACAATGGTGTGCACAAGGCCTAATATCACTTATGCAGTTGGACTTGTAAACAGATTCTTTCTAATCCTAGAAAAGAACGCTGGAAAGTAGTAAAATGGATTATTAAGTATCTCAAAAGTATTATAAAAATATGTTAATGTTTTGGCACTAAATAGTACTAGACGGTTTCACTGATGCAGATATGGTTGGTGATATTGACTCTAGAATGTCAACTTTGGGATATTTGATAACTTATGTAGGAGGAGCAATGTCTTGGTAGTCAAGATTACAAAAATGTATAGCTCTATCTACTACAAAAGTATAATACGTAACACTGACAAAAGCCTGCCTGTAAAGAAATGCTGTCATTGAAAAAATTCCTAGAAGAGTTAGGATTGAAACTAGAAAGTTATGTTATTTATTTTGATGGTTAGAGTGCAATCCTTCAATGCAAGAATCCGACCTTCCACTCTAGGTCGAAACACACTGATGTGAGATATCACTAAATTCGTAATATCTTATATCAGAAGTTTTTACAGTTGGACAAAGTTCATACAATTAAGAATCCCTCAAATATGATGATGAATATAATTTAAAAGCTTAAGTTCTGTAGAAGTTTGGCAAGTAAAAACTCAAGCAAGTAGTCACTATAATGAACTTTGCATGGCACCCCAAGTCAAGGGGTGCAAGGGCACCTCGGTGAGAGGGTGCAGTCACCTAAGAATAAGAGCAAGTCATCGTTGGATAAAGGCATAGCAGAAAGGAATCCTAATTATGATACTTGTAGTTGATGTTGTTAGCACTCAAATAAGAGTGTAGAATCTCCATTCGAGGGTTACTTTGAGATCACCACAAGATGTTCTATTTAGCAAAACGTGATAAACCTATTCACACTGGGTGGAGGGGTGATTGTTGACTTGCATGAAATTCACCCATGTTGGTAGAGGAAAATTTTCACGCTGCGGAGAAAAAATGTTAAATTTTTTTATTCTTTTTTGGTATTTTTTTGTTAATCTTCTGCGCCATTTTTGTCCGCTAAATTAATATAAATATGTGAGGAAGCTTTATAGGTTGGTGTGGCTAATTTGTGTAAAGGGCAAAAAAGTGTGAGGGAGAGAGAGGTGAAAAAGAGGTAGGAAAATTTGTTCTCTGTAATTTTCATTGAAATATAGTGAAACTCTTTCATGAATGTAGGTATTGTCAAACCATGTAAAATCTCTGTGTTATTCTTTAATTTTCCAACAAAGAGAATTTTATTTATAGGATTGTGGAGAATACAATTTAAATATGTAAATAAAGACATCGTATATATATAGCTAATATACAACAGGTGAAGATTCTATAAATTATATTATCTATACAGCTAATATATATATTAACATTTACGATGAATCTAATGGTAGGAAATAGTAGAAATGCCTTCTTCCAAAGACAATCAAATCATGCTTGAAGATTAAACTTTCTTATACAGGAAAAATAGACTTGGCTGAGAGATCGTACGAATAGAACACACATCAAGAAAAGGGAGACAAGGTGGGTCATGTATGGAGTTGTGGTGAAGAGTTTCAAAAAGCTCTTGAATTATACACACATTTACATGAATATAGACACACAAATATGTGTGTATTTATAAATCTATATGCTTTTCAAGTGACCAATCCTTCTCCCTTTCTCTTTCGTGGGTAGTAAGATTCGGGGAGGTGTCTCTCACCTGCAAAGAAAACTAATTAACATTATATTTCAGCGTCAATCAAGCAAACATCATAAGTTAATTTGTAACACCTGAACTTTCATACCTATACCCTCTTTCAAACAATGTACATCTATATATGCATACTTCATATATAAGGTGAGCTTATCTTGGCTTCGGCTATTAGAAGTGAAAAAATAAGGTAACAAAAAATATATACTTGTAGTGTGAGACAAGATATAAGCATGAAATTGTTCGTTTTATTTAATTTCATTCCATTCTTTTGTATGGAATGGGCTTTAGGTTTAATGTTGTTGATCTAGAGGCATAGCTTGGTTAGATCTTGTTACATAGGTACTTCGGTTTAATGTTGTTGATCTAGAAGGAATCGCTTGGTTAGATATCTTGTTACCTAGGTAATCATCATTTGACTTATTTTTTATTTATTTATTTTTTGGGTAAGTTGAGAGAGAGATGAGAGAGAAGCGGAGGCTTTGGGGCCATTTTGCAGATGTTCACAGGACTGAGGGCAGTTAGGGGTCAGTGGAGACATAGACTTCAGGGTAGTTCGTTAGGGCTAGAAAACCTTTCCGACGCCTCATCAACATAAGCTGCTAGTTGACATGCTCGGCTCCGATCCGCCGACTGTGCACGTGGGACAAAGCCATGATTTTTTTTTTTTTGGTTAGGAGAGGGCTATTTTTTTTTCCTTGGTTAAAAAATATAATTAATATTATAAATTATATTTAAAAAATAAAAAATAAATTAATATATATGAATGGATAGACTTTCAAATTTTGAATTATATATAACAATTGACAAAAATAGTTAAATTTTAAATAGGTTGGATTATAGTTTAATTTTTTTAATTTAAAAATTTATATGTACTAACTATTAGTGGTATTCTTTTGATAAGATCAAATTATTTTTTAAAATTTTAGAAAGAGGTAGAATTATAATATAAATTTTTAATAATTAAAAATTTACACGAACAGACAGCATTTTTTTTGAATTTAGGAGGGACCATCTTAAGGGAGCTCACTCCGTGTGTGCACAACCCTAGCTGTAATCGGATGGTTCGCATCCCAGATTACCCCAAATTTGTTCCACAGGGTAAGTTAGTGAAAACTAGCTGAGTTTATAAGCAAATTGGGTTGATTTATTTATTTATTTATTTTGTTTTGTAATTCATTAAGTTGGGTAGGCACCTCGACGGTTTTTGTTTTCTTTGGTTGGAAGGTGTACTCCTGGCTGGGGAAGTCATGCATTGCATATTTAAGGATGGAAACATTGACATTCTTTCAAAAATTTTCCATCTCCTTGTGAATTTTTTATTATTGCAAAGTTTGTTTTATGGCAAAGGGTGGGGGAAAAATTTTGGAAGAGTACCAATACCTCCATCTTTTAGTTTTTGATGATTATAAATAAAGTTACTAACCTTTTTTCTTTGAAAAAAAAAATTATTTACTTATATGATCAAACTCATCCATGGTGGTTGTAGGGCCAGCCCAAGGGTGAGCCCAGCAAACCCCTGGACTTAGACAACAACCTGGGCCCAGGACAATTCAAAATAAATTTTTGGACCGAGGAAGAAAAAAAAATCAGAAAATTGTATCCAAGTCATACTTTGTAATCTTTTAAAGATATTAGTCATACCAAAAAAAAAGTATTGCTTTTAAGTCATATTAATGTGGAAAGTTTTGTATTTAAGTCACACTTTTGAGTGGGTCCCACGAGTTTGTTTTAAATATAATTTATAATATGACTTAAATGCCCTTTTATCTATAATTAACTGATATGAAATTGCCGAGAATTATGGAACCGAGAATCACGTTTTCCGTTTTTTGTTTCATTCCTTATAGATCGCGTGAACAAGCATACAGTGAGATAAAAAGTCTGTTAAAGGATTATATATGAAGAAATAGATACAGATTACACGATTTGCAGTGAGATTAACGTCGGTCGAAGGAATACGTACGGATTTGGATTACGCATTTGGGTGAGTTTGTGCTGTGAACGATTTCGGTCAGTCATGTCTTCGAATTTGATGCTGCTATGTAAGTTTGGTACAGAGACTTTTGTAGTCAATTTGAACTGTGAAATGTCATTTTCAAATTTTGCGTTAAAGGTGTGTGAGAATTGGTCGAGTTTGAATTTGGAAAATGTATCATTTAGTTACTCAATCCATGAACATTCTTCATGTTTTCTGAGAAACGATGTTGATTTTCAAAATATGATTATGTTGGCTCGCATGGTTGGTTTGTGTTATATATCGATTGATGTTTTTTTCGGCGGTTTGAACACAGTACCGATCCAAAACAGTACCGGTACTGTTTCCAGCAGTTCCGGTACTGTTTCTAATAGTGTGCCAATTGGTGATGTTGGTACTGGTCTAGATTCGTATGATGATTGCTGTGATGTTGATGTGTATCGTAGTTCAATTTCAAGCCGTAAGGATAAACCATTGTTGTGTTCTAATTGGTCGTCATTAATATTGAGCGTGGGACAGGAATTCGTAGGAGGTGTTGATGAGTTTCGTGATGCAATTTGTCGATATGCTACAGAGGTTGGCTTTGAATTTTTGTATGAGAGGAATAACAAGGATAGAGTCGAAGTTGTTTGTGCAAAAAAGTTCGCTGAAGGGTGTCCGTGGTCAATTGTTGCATCGTTATCAAAAGTTAATCGTAATTTTTACATAAGGAAATTCAACAATATTCACAGTTGTGGTCCGACAATTATTAGGGATAGGTCTAAGAGGATGAGCAGGAAATCTTTAGGTAAGTTGATTGTTGATCAAGTAGCATTAAAACCTTCAATGTCGCCGGTCGACGTTATTATATTTTTTAAAAACAACTATGGCATGGAAATTAGCTATGATAAGGCTTGGAGTGCTTTAGAGAAAGCTAAAGACATGATTTATGGTGAGTATGCTGATTCGTTTAATAACTTGAGTTGTTATGTGAAGGCTGCAATGGATCTTAACCCAGGTAGTCATATTGTGTTGGATGTGGATGACGGTATAAACCGGTTTAGACGGTTGTTTGTATCATTTGGGGCCAGTATACGTGGATTCAAATATTGCAGGCCTATCATTTTTATTGATGGTACTTTCTTGAAGTCACGTTTCAAGGGTATTCTGATGGCAGCTACTGGCAAGGATGCGAATAATGGTATGTTAATGTTCATAATTTTATGTGGTACTGTTTTTTGCGGTACTGTTTTATTATGTGGTACTGTTTTTAGTAAGATGTAGTATCGTATAAACACAGTACCAAATGTATCTAGCAATACAAAGAATGGTAGTGTTTTTGTGCGGTACTGTTTTTGTGCGGTACTGTTTTATTATGTGGTACTGTTTTTATGCGGTACTGTTTTATTATGTGGTACTGTTTTTTGCGGTACTGTTTTATTATGTGGTACTGTTTTTAGTAAGATGTAGTATCGTATAAACACAGTACCAAATGTATCTAGCAATACAAAGAATGGTAGTGTTTTTGTGCGGTACTGTTTTATTATGTGGTACTGTTTTTATGCGGTACTGTTTTATTATGTGGTACTGTTTTTATGCGGTACTGTTTTATTATGCGGTACTGTTTTTAGTAAGATGTAGTATCGTATAAACACAGTACCAAATGTATCTAGCAATACAAAGAATGGTAGTGTTTTTGTGCGGTACTGTTTTTGTGCGGTACTGTTTTATTATGTGGTACTGTTTTCAGTAAGATGTAGTATCGTATAACACAGTACCAAATGTATCTGCTATTCAACGACCACAAGTACACCATACAAAGAATGGTACTGTTTTTTTTGAACTGTTTTAATATGCGGTACTGTTTTGTAATTCGGTACTGTTTTTATGTTCATCTGCAGGGTTATTCCCATTGGCATTTGCTGTTGTTGATTCAGAGAATTTCGATAATTGGTCTTGGTTCCTAGGTCATTTGCGTGAGATATTGAACCCCTCTGAAGATTTTACAATTATTTCCGATAGAAATCCTGGATTGATGGAATCTTTGCCAATTAAGTTTCCTACATGTCATCACTTTTTCTGTCTACAGCATTTGAAAAACAATTTAAGAGATAAATTTAGTCGTGGTAACAGATCTAATGGATCCCGTGAATACATTGTGAACTTGTTTTGGCAGTGTGCTTATGCTCCCACAGTTGCAGCATTTAAGGAGAAGTTAGATGTTTTGAAGAGGGAAGGGGGTGCAATTGTGGATAACTTTTTGAGTGGATTGCCTGTGCAAAATTGGACTAATGCGTATTCTTGTAGTAGAAGGTATGGTGAGATGTCTTCAAATGCCATTGAATCTTTTAACTCATGGATTCTTGATGCAAGAAATATGCCAGTGGCACATTTGGTTGACAAGATAAGGGTTAAATTAATGGAATGGTTTGCCATAAGAAAACTCGATGCTACAAAGTGGAATGGTGTTCTATGTCCAAGAATGGAAGAGAAGTTTAATGCACTTGTTGATGCTGGTAGAACATGGACCATCAAGATGTGTTCAGATAGTATTTATGAAGTATTTTCTAATCCTTCAACAACTGTTGATTTGGTGAATTGTACATGTTCTTGTTATGGTTGGCAAATTTCTGGTTTTCCATGCTCTCATGCATTTGCTGTTATTGGGAGGATTAACAGACCTTTGAGTGAGTTTGTTGATGAGTACTTTCATGTTGATAATTACAAATTGGCATATGAAGGTGTGATTGTTCCAATACCAACAGACATAATCCAAGAGTTTGCAGACAGTAATAGTTCAATATTACCTCCAATAACACGGAGACCAGCTGGAAGGCCGAAGAAGCGTAGGATTAGATCAACTGGTGAGCTTGTACGAAGAATTCGTTGTGGTCGTTGTGGTCGCATGGGCTCTCATAATAAGAAGACTTGCAAAGAGCCGTTGAGTTGAATTGTTTTTTGTTTTTTTTTCTCCCAAAATTATGCTGTGAAGAAGTCTGTTATTGTTTGTTTGTTATGGTACTGTTTTTGAATTAATAATGAGAATGAGTATGTTTCAATCCATTTTGTGATAGTTTTTTATTCAGCGATATTCATTTTTAATGTTGGTATTGAGAATGACAGCGGTATAAAATAGTACCGGTACTATTTTTATTAATACTGGTACTGTTTGTAATAGTGTATCAATTTTATATTTGCAGACAGTACCGTTGTCATTCTTATATTTAAAGGACATAAAATTTGTTGGTGACAATAGTTGTAAGTGTTTTCACAAGCAAAGAGCACCATTAAACAAAGAAGAGAATCACACATACAATGAAATGACCGACAGTACCGCATGTGTGACAGTACCACATGTCTGCGGTACTGTTTTTTTTTAGGATGCATGCTCGTTCAAAAACAATACCGCATGACTCTATCATGCAAACATCATATGTAAACACAAAAATAATTCACATATCAAACGAATAACCGACAGTACCGCATGTGTGACAGTACCACATGTCTGCGGTACTGTTTTTTTTTAGGATGCATGCTCGTTCAAAAACAGTACCGCACGACTCTATCATGCAAACATCACATGTAAACACAAAAATGGCTCACATATCAAACGAATGAGAGACAGTACCGCATATGTTGGTATTGAGATACTTCATACAAACAGTACCGGTATAAAACAGTACCGGTACTGTTAATATTAATACCGGTACTGTTTCGAATAGAGTATCAATCAGCACTATTTTGCAGCACTATCAACATAACAAGAATCAACATCCCAAGAGTTATCATACAAAAATCGCAAAAACCATGACTATTTATGTTGCACAAATAGTACCATTAACTGGACATTGACTATTTGTATTAGCATAAACTGTATCATTCAATTTACAGGAAAAGAATGTTGAATATACAAGTATTTTGTTAAAAAAGAAACAAAGTGTGCACTAATACAGTTTAATTACAATCACAATGTTTGTACATCACTAATGGACAGAAATTGTGTTAGCATCTTTGCTCTGTAAGCTTGTACAGCTTCTTCTGAAAGCATGGGTTCAAGTGGCTCGTCATTTGATATGCATTGCATTACGTAGCACACCATTGGCCCACAGTCAACACTGCACACAAGATGTTATAGATTGTAAGAATTTAGTTAGAGGTGTTCAACAATTTGCATGAATAAAAAAGGGTGTGGCTTACGTTGTAGATCCTTGTTGTGGGCAATTTGCTGCAGAAACAATTGGGTATTCGAATTCCATGCTGGTATGTTCAATATTTTTTGTTATTGGATCATTGAGGTATTGGTCTTTAAGTTTCAATTCCACATACTCTTTCTGATACAATATGACAAATGTGGAGACAGTATGAGTTTTAATAAACAGAACCGGTACTGTTGTAAATAGTAGAAAAGAGTACCAATGAAATTATGTATAAAATTTACATACAGAATCTTACCACTTTCCTTGCATCCTCAAGATACAAATCTTTGGAATTTGCTCTACGTGGTTTCATGGAATTATAATGTGTCCATGTCCACATGTCTCTATCCAATACCAAAAGGGTCCAATGGTTGGGATCAGCAGGAATTCTCGTTCCACTTGTATTCAAAGGGAATACAAGTAGTCTGTATGTATCAGATAGTTTCAGCTTTTGATCAATCTGAGTGTCTCGAGCTGCATGATGTCTCTCAAATACCACAAATGTCTGCAACAAGAAAAAATACATGTTGTCAAATACCACATGCTTGCGGTACTGTTTCCCCCAAGATGCATGCTCTCGTAAAAACAGTACCGAATGATAGTAGTATGCCAACAGTAATATGAAAATAAAAAAGAAGTCTCATATCCATCGCATGGCTGACAGTACCATATGGATGACAGTACCACATGTATGCGGTACTGTTTTTATGTATAAGATGAATGCTATTTGAAAAACAGTACCAAACGATAACAGTATGCAAACAGTACCAGATGAATGCTAGTTGAAAAACAGTACCAAACGATTATAGTATGCAAACAGTGCCACGTAACTAAAAAAGAAGTCATATCCATGCCATTTGCTGACAGTACCACATGGTCGAGAGTACCACATATATGCTGTACTATTTCTGAAAACATTTATGCTCTAGAAAAAGAGTACCGAATATATATAGTATGCAAAAAGCACAATTAACCACAGAAAGAGGTCACAAATCTTACCCAACACAAACTGCTGAAGTATAAGCATCTTTTGGGGAAAGTGCTGTTGACTGATTCATGTTGTGTTGATTCTAGATAGCGTGCATGACAGTCAATTAGCTGGGCAAATATTGTGATTAGTAAATATCAGATTAATTTGTTGAATTTAAGAAATAGTCAACATACTTTATTAATTCTGTAGAAATATAAGTTAATCATATATGCCTACCATGTTTGATATACTCTCATTTACTATGAGGTTGTAGATATCTTCAATGGTGATCATGCAGAGTGGTTCATTTGGTACAGCCCAAACAGTTGCACTGTGTTGTGTGTATACAGTGAGCAGTGAGATGTCAACAAGATCAGCAAAAAAAAAAAAAAAACAACAATAACATGAGTTAAGTTTGAAATGTTTATGTTAACAGTACCAGATAAAGGAATGACAGTACCAATTATTGTAAAAAATAGAGAACAGTACCAGATGATAGCAAGTAATTTTTTTTATAATTGACAAGTAATAAAAAAGGAAGAGTTAAATACTGTCTTACGCTTTCCCCTCATTATCAATAAGTTTTAAGATCCGTTCCTTTTCTACCGCCGATAGATGTGTGTTTTGTTGAAAAGTTGAAATAATCTGCTTAAGCGAAGGTTGCTTGGGCTCGGTTTGATGTGTAGACAGTTGTAGAAGATCAATGTCTATAATGTCAGATTCTATATCTTCCGTGACAACTGCCGCAGTATCTGCCTTTTGTTTTTTGGCAACCTTCTTTTTACCACTGTATGTGAACTCAGGATCTCTTTTCTTTTGGCGTGTTTTGTCCTTGAGCCTTTTGTACATTGAAGGTGGTTCGTTTGCAGCTGGAGTTTGTTTTTTATTTGTATCCGATTTCTTTGGCCTTCTAGTTGCTGCATGTTTCTGCGTCACCTGGTGGACGCTAGATTCGACAAGTTCAGACCTTAATAATTCAACAACTGCATTCACATTATCAAGTTCTTCCTTCAGGTTTGTGTTTTGCAGGTTGAGATTTTCATTGTCAATGTACAACTTTGTCAGAATTTCATTTTTTTCTGCCATTTGCTTCTCCAATTCAGCAACTTTATCATCTTTTTCTGCCATTTGCTTCTCCAATTCAGCAATTTTATTATCTTTTTCTGCCATTTGCTTCTCCAATTCAGTAATTTTATCATCTTTTTCCTTGACTTGTTGCTCCAGCTCTTCTATTTGTTCACGGTTCAAAATTGATAAAACTGAAGCAACTGGATCATTACTTTGCTGAACTGGTACTGTTTTTGCTGATGCAGCCTGTCTTGCCTCTTGTTCTGGTTCCTCTTGTTCTGGTTCCTCTTGTTCTGGTGCCTCTTGTTCTGGTTCATCAGATTCTGGTACTGTTTCTGGAAGCCTTTCAGCTATGGCAGATGGAACAGTACCAGATTGATCGAGTTCAGGAGTACAAGACACCTCTTGTTTTCGCTCGCTTTCAGTTGTCTTGCTCAAATGCACTATGTTTGTCTTCAGTTTTTGAAGAATGTCAGAAATTACTAATTCATCATCACTGATTTTTTCTGATGCAATGATGTATTCTTCTGTTTCTGTCCTTTCATCATCATAATTATCATCATCATCATCATCATCATTATCATCATGATATTGTTGTTGTCCATCCTCCTCCTCGTCATCCTCCTCATCATCATCATCAAGATCAGGTACAATTACCTGATATTTTGTTCATCAATTATATAATTCATTAGTATGTCCATGAATACATTGTTGAATCTAGAATGATTTTATTTATCAGATGCAAACAATATCATGAAATACAAAAAGAGGTGACAAATACAAAATAGCTGACAGTACCACATGTCTGCGGTACTGTTTTGTTAATAATGCATGCTCTTTGAAACACAGTACCTAATGCACGGATGACAGTACCACATGTATGCGGTACTGTTTTTTGTAAAAGATGAAGATGAATCTATTGGAAAAATAGTACCGAATATTCTTAGCATGCAAACAAGATTTATTTTATCATAAATAGTACCTGATTGTTATTCAACTTTTTGAGATTTATTTTTTTCAATGCACTGGACAATGGCTTGAGATCCCAGACTAGACATCTAGGTGTTGCACTCTTCTGTACTTGTTGGACCAGAGTGGTGTGCTCACAGAGCCAGTACTGCATCATTTATAGGGCTGATTAGTTGAATGAAGTTCATAAGACAGTACCAACATATAATATAGAATATGATATGAAAAGGTTACCGGTAACATCATGACACAGCCTGCAACACCTTTGTTCCTAGAATCTGAGCACAAACTGTTCTCCAAGAATTCCAGTATATGTGCACTCCAGTTGTATTGGCGGATTTGATCCAAATTTTCAACCAATGTTGTGTAGTGCCACGACAATGAATGTCCTTTGTTAGGGACAAACAACGTTGCCAAACAGAACAGTGTCAAAAGTCTTGCAACATCTTCTCTGCCAATGCGTGTTTGCTCTGCAGCAGCCTGCCGCAAAGCATCAGATATGTTCTGTTTCTTAATTCGTCGCAACCCAGAGAATCTACGAGAGACGAATTCAGTGCCTGGCCTTGCGATTTTTTTGACACTATCTATCAGTTGTTCACCATCCTCTATTGCAAACATTGTTCGCAACTCTGTCTCTCTGATGCGAAGCTTTATTCCACCTAGGTTGAAAGATTTGGACTGTGGGTCAAATGCTTTGATGATTGTTTCCACATCAACATCGCTTTTCCTCGAGTAATCTTTGTTAATTTCACAGTTTAAAATAGTGAGGATGAGCTTCCAAAATGGAGAATGTTTGAGATATACATGGTGTGCTTTTGTTAAGTTGATGGTTTCAACTTCATTAATGACTGAGATTAGGTTCGAACGGTACTGGATGTTCACCATGTTTGATTTTGTATGAGCGTGATAGCAATACCTGTATTTTCGTAACATTTGTTTTCTGTTAGAGATAAAATGCAATATCATCTAGATACAGTACCACTTCTATGACAGTACCGCATGTCTGACAGTACCACACATGCGGTACTGTCTCACAAAATATGCTTGGTTCGCAAAAACAGTACCGAATGATTATATCATGCAAAGAGCACCATTAAACAAAGAAGAGAATCACACATACAATGAAATGACCGACAGTACCGCATGTGTGACAGTACCACATGTCTGCGGTACTGTTTTTTTTTAGGATGCATGCTCGTTCAAAAACAGTACCGCATGACTCTATAATGCAAACATCACATGTAAACACAAAAATAGTTCACATATCAACCGAATAACCGACAGTACCGCATGTGTGACAGTACCACATGTCTGCGGTACTGTTTTTTTTTAGGATGCATGCTCGTTCAAAAACAGTACCGCATGACTCTATAATGCAAACATCACATGTAAACACAAAAATAGCTCACATATCAAACGAATAACCGACAGTACCGCATGTGTGACAGTACCACATGTCTGCGGTACTGTTTTTTTTTAGGATGCATGCTCGTTCAAAAACAGTACCGCACGACTCTATCATGCAAACATCACATGTAAACACAAAAATGGCTCACATATCAAACGAATGAGAGACAGTACCGCATGTGTGACAGTACCATAGTCTGCGGTACTGTTTTTTTTTAGGATGCATGCTCGTTCAAAAACAGTACCACGTGACTCTATCATGCAAACACCACATTTAAACACAAAAATGGCTCACATATCAAACGAATGAGAGACAGTACCGCATGTGTGACAGTACCACATATCTGCGGTACTGTTTTTTTTTAGGATGCATGCTCGTTCAAAAGCAGTACCACATGACTCTATCATGCAAACATCACATTTAAACACAAAAATGGTTGCAAATATCAAACGAATGACGGACAGTACCGCATGTATGACAGTACCACATGTATGTGGTAATGTTTCATATTAGGCTATTGTAAAAATAGCAACGATTATACGTTTTCGGAGAAACTAAATACATAATACAGTACCACAAAACCTGTTATTACAAAGATAATCGAAAACCTTAAACAGTACCACACAATAAATATTCAAACCCTCGATATGTGTTTTGAAGAAAAACCCTAAAGAGTACCTTTAATCGAATATAGTACCTGTTGATTGCGAAGCACTGTAATGTGTGGATTTGCTCGGCGAAAAGTTAGGGATCGATTGAGGCTTGATTTGGAAGAAGTTTTGATTAGTTTTCAGATGATTTGTGAAGAAGTTGGAAAGTCGCGGAACGTTTCCGATAAAACAGGGAGGTTTTCAAATAAACTGGTTTTGTGAGTGAAAAGATGCGCGAGGTCTTTTTTGTCTTTTCGGTGCCCATATGACTTATTTGCAAATAATTTTTAAGGGTATGACTTAAACCCTTAATAGTCTATAAATTATGACCGGCCTCCAAAAACCCCTTTAGCTTATGCGTTGCCCGGGCATGCTTTCCCTGTAGTTATCAAACGGCCCAAAGTTGCCAAAAACTCAGGGTTAGTTTGGAGTAAGAAAAAAGGTAAAATGTTTTTTGGGGATTTTTTTTGGATAAATTACACCTAGACCCCTAAATATTAGATTAATTACACATAAATTCTTTAAATATTTAAATCTTACACTTAGACCCCTTATTCCCAAATATTTGTAACACTTAGGTCATTCCATTAGTTTTTCTCTGTTAACTGTATTGTAAAATGATGAAAATGCTTTTATCCCGTTAGGAACACTCAAGGGCTTTACGTATAATTAACGTAATGTTTAGGGAGTCCATGTATAATTTATTCTTATTAAAATTGTTTAGTTTATTAAATTATATTGATTTTATTAAATCTAATAATAATTTATTATTACATTAAGTTATAATGATACATTTTATTAAAACTAATTATTATTAAAAATAAATAATTATAACATTAAATTAATTAATTTAATATTAAAAATAAATAATTATAACATTAAATTAATTAATTTAAATATATCTTATTAAATTAATTAATCAAATAAAATTAATTTCTGTAAATAAAATCATATCACTAAACATATTTATGTTTTTTATTTATTACTTTTTATCAGCGGCTTAATTTGGGAAGTAAGGACTGACTAGTAAAGATACACTCCTTTGATTAATTATTACTATTATCAAATCTGTACATTTGAAAGAGCAAATTTAAAGTGGCAAATACAACTTACTTAGTTAGATTAGATAATAAAAGAAATTAAAGGTATTTATTGATAAATTAATTTTTTATTTTAATATTTTTTATTAATAAAATCTAATGCTTTTTTTCTACTATTTTTCATCTCACCACACAGCTTGCAAACCCAAAACTTATCTAATTTGATCTCATTTTCTCTCACTTTTTATACTCCTAACATATCCTGAATAAGAGATGTAATTTTGAATTCTTTTCCCTTACCATGTATTTTTCCCTCAATAAAATTTTATCTCAAACACACTCTAAAAATGAAATACAATACCAAAAATTAATATGTTTTGTTGGGCATAATGGGTGAAGGGGCTGTAGTCGCATGTTGAATGCAACGGTTGCAATTGAGTGGAACAGAGTCGTTTTGCCCAAAAACTCATTAATTTGGTGACTTATATTGGACAGAAAGGCTGAGTGCAAGGTAAAAAAATTATAAATAAAAATAATTAATTTTTCTTTGATTAGGTTAGAAAATAAAATAAAATAAAAAACATTTTTAATATTATTTAGTAACTTTTAGTAACTTTTTAGTGTTTGGTAAAATAAATATAAATTTTTAGTAACGTTTGACAATTTTTTGTGTGTTTAATAAAAATTTTTGAAAGTTTTGAATGAGGTTAAAGTGAAATAATGATTATACTCCTTACCAACTCATAAAAAAAATGATGTGTTAACAACTGGCCTCATAAGATTATTAACAATTTTTGTACCAAAAGTTTGTGTTTATTATTTTTATCCTGCAAATGAAGCCTAAGTGAAACTATAAATTTCTATTCTTATGTTCTTCAGTTACACAAAAAAAAAAAAAAAAAAAAAATCGTTTGTACTTATATATACTTTGAATAAACATAATTATCTTTCATAAATTAACCTTTAAAATCTTAACAAAAACACTTAAGTTTAGTTTGGCACAAGAAAATATGTTATAAATTAAATTAAAATAAAATTTATTTATATTAATATTGTTAACAAGCATATTAAAAATTAATTATTTATAAAAATTAACTATTTTTATTTTTATTTATTTCTATTTGTTTTACTACGCTTTTAAAATTTGTCAAAAGTTACTTAATCATATCAAAAATATCTTTTATTTGACGTAGTAAATAACCTTATGTGGCAAGTTGCCAATACATCAATTTTTTGATGAGTTGGCAAGGAGTGTAATCATTATTTCACTTTAACTCCATTCAAAAGTTTTAAACATTTTTTCCAAACACATAAAAAATTATCAAACGTTACTAAAAAATTATATTTGTTTTATCAATCACTAAAAAGTTGCCAAAAATTATTAAATCATATTAAAAATATTTTTTATTTTATTTTTTTGACCTAATCAAATAAAAAATTAATTATTTTTATTAATAATTTTTTTACGCTGCACTCAGTCTTTTCTGTCCAACATAAGTCACCAAATTAATAAATTTTTGAGCAAAATGACACCGTTTTACTCGAATACAGCCGCTGTAGTCAACACGCGACTGCAGCCCCCTTAACCTGAGCATGACACCCGTTTACAAATAGAAGACGACATCAACATCTTATTAGTGCAAAAATAGATAAACAACTAATAAACATAAACATATATATAACATTATAAATTCATTTTTATATAAAAAAAACATATATTTTTTTAATTTATCTATGAAATAAACTTTTGTTTTACATATTAGAAAAACAATGTGAGCAAGCAAAATGTGAGCAAGCAAATAAGGATAAAAACGAGTCGAGTCGAGTCGAGCAGAGTTGATTCTAACTAAGTTGAACTTTAATTTATTCGAGTGTGACTGGAGTTATTTATATTGGATTTGAGTTTGAACTCAAGCTCAATTTGAATTTTTATACAGGTTCAACTTTCGACACAGTAAAAAAGACTTTAAGATCGACTCGTAAATAATTCGATTAAAATAAAACGATATCGTTTTAGTCTAAATATAATAAATAAAATATTATTAAAAAATACAAAAAACACCGGCGAATCTACTTAAAAGGAAAAAGGGGGAGGGGATTAGCTGCAGATTCTTTGAAACGTCAAAAGATTTGCATATGAATCTTCTAATAAATCATCATCACCGTATAGTGAAGAAAGAGATAGGCCAATTTCCACCCAAAAAAATAATAAATAAATAAATAAATAAATAAAAATAAAAGTAAATAAATAAATAAATAATGCCAAACAAGATCAGTCCAACGATTGACCAAAAGCGCAAACATTATTATTTGCGAGATTTGGCTTTGTATTTTTTTATTTTTGGCATTATGCTGGGGGATTGTGATTTTGTGAAACACGAGAGTGGAGAAAGCACATGCAGCTGATTTTGGGGTTTCTTCCACCGGGAGGAAACCCCAGATCTCTCCAAATTATATTTCTTAACAAAATTTTAATAGATTTCATCGAATCATGTAGCCTATGGTACATTGGCATCCTTACTGGATTCATTATGTTATGCTAACTCTTACCACATCAATCCCTACTGGATTCATTATGTTATGCCCACTCTTACCAAATCAAGAAATCTCATGCTTCGTGATGAAATAAATTATATTGAATTAAATTACTATGTTCTAAATTGTGGACCAACGTACCGTTAAATTTTTTGGTCAATTGGAAAGTCAAAATTTAGTTGATTTTCTATTATTTTACTTCATCAAATATTGATTATTTTATTTTACTTCATCAAATATTGTATAAAATAATCATACAAAAATTATTGATTTATTACTGATTCTTTTAATTCAATTCTAAAACGGAGATTAAGATTGTATTTGAATCAAAAAAGATTTTACCAGGACAAAAAAATAAAAAAAATAAAACAAAATCGTAACTACTTATTTAGTTAGATTACATAATAAAAGAAATTAAAGGCGTTTATTGATAAATTAATTTTTTATTTTAATATTTTTGTCATTTATCAAACCTAATGCTTTTTATTTATTTATTTTTTTAGAGCTAAACAAGAAATGTAATTTTGAATTCTTTTTCCTTTCACTTATTCTTCCCTCAATAAAATTTTATATCAAACACAATCTAAATGAAATACGATACCGACATTAATAAGTTTTGTTAAAAACTTATAGCAAGAGCGTGACACCTGCATATAAGTATAAAATAATATCAACGTTTTATAAGTGTAAAAATAGAAAAACAACTAATAAACATAAATATATATAAAAATATTGGAAGGGTTTAGTTAGACATGTGACATCCATCAGAGTAAGAGATAATTGGTAGGTTCTCATACACCCATTCCCTCAACATGTTAGCAATGACGAATGTGGGGGAGAAAGGAGTTATTTTTCTCCCTACACTTTTGCCCACATTCCAATATCGTTACCCACCTTTGAACATGGTCCGATCATTTGAGGCGGCATACACAAGCCTTAATATGTACCTATAAATACAAATGACATACATGGAGAAAGGTTAGACACTATCACATATCTTATACTCAATTTCTTTTATTTCTAAGCTCTTTTCTACCATCCACATTAACTTGAATGTCGGAGAGGCATTTGGCCAAACCCTAGGCTGGCAACTTTTTTCCAAGTATCAAGTGAAGGAACAGAAGCTACTTTGTATCTCTCACCACATGACCGTTAGCGAACAGTAGAAATCCATCCAGAGTGCTGCTTGGACAGCTTGGTACAGACAGCTATTGATTTGACACTCCAAATGGTGTTGTCTGTGGGAATCAAATTTTATTTCCACTAGTTCACTCTACTTCAAGACCAAAGATGAGCATTAATGAAGGAGGAGATTGAATAACTTGTGATGCCCCTAGGACTAGGTCGACTATATCCAGAGTATCCAGAGCGCAAGAACAACCCAGGGGACCAAGGGAGCGTGTCCAAGAGCCTAACGGTAGCCTCCCAACCCATAATGGGCTCACTTTGAGCCAATATCAGGTGAGATCAAGCGCAGGGAGCAGGAGCTTGAGGTCCTCTATGAGCAACTTGGCCTGTTTGCCCAACAGGTCTAGGCATAACAAGAAGTAAAATGACAACCTCACAATGTCCCAGATTATATTTGGCAAAAGCATCTTCGTCATGCGCGAAGGAGCCCTAAATCGTGAGATGAATTAAGCCATAAAATCGAACAAATGGTTGTGCGCATGTGAAGGTATTACTAATCAAGCACATATTCTTTCCCTTAGACAATCATACGATAAAAAATTAAACTTAAGGTACCAAATAAATTAAAAGCAATTTGCTGATTTTATTTTTATATTTGGATTTTTCTTGAGATTTTAAAAATTAAGTTACAACCATTCAAAATTTTCTTTTCTCCATGAATATCCCTATCAAGGTCCTGGTAGCTTTTACACACTTATTGGTAGATAGCCTTTTCCTCTATATCGTCTTTTTCCCAATGAGTAGTTATTTTGATAACCGATATGTTAATAGGGTGGCTTCACTCTATGCCATTAGTAGCCCTTTTCAAAATAGGATATATTATTTCTTTAGTTGCTCATCATTATTTTTTAAATGCATCAAGTATTAATTCAAAGTCCACAGCTAAGTGGATGGGAAGATATACACAAAATCAGTCAAGTGTTTAAATAAACACATCAAAATTATAGCAAAATTCATCGAAACACTTTTTTTTTAATTCACACAGGAATAAGAATTTTAGTCCAACACAATTGATTAACTAATTAATTGATGCACATATAAGGAGATAAGAAGTCATAAAATTTCTCACTAGCAGAATGTGAACTCCTATATTTCTTAATTTGTATCAAGTCCAATTAAAAATGAGTAAAAATACCTAAAGATTTTTTAAGATAAAAAAAATTACTCCCCCTCACTCCAAAAACTTTTTTTTTTAAATAAAACTGAAATTAATCATGCAAAAAAAAAAAAAAAATCTAATCTACATTATCTTAAATATAACAATAATGCAAAGCCTAGTCTATGAAAAAAATTTGCCTCTACTTATCAAGGTTCACTCCTTCAACATTCTTAGGGGTATGCATGGCATTCAAATCATACTTTCTAATACAAATAACCCTAACTTTTGGAAAAACTTTTTAAACCTTAGGGCCTTTAGGTTTAGGTCCAATCAGTTTTAAAAAAATTTTTCTTTTTTTAACTCCTTAGTGGCCTATTAATGTGAGGTCTAGAATCATGAAAAGGCATTATTTGACCTCAATAAGTCGTAGGAGAGGAGAAATCCATATAATTTGTGGCAATTAGGTCGAATGTGACATTTAATTCCACAATGATGATATATAACTACAAAATTATTAGAATAATTAAAATGTGTATCCTTCACCTTAAGAGGAGGCTAGAGAATGATTATGACTTGGATTTTGAAGAACTCGTCTTTAATGGAATTATAGCATGTGGAGGTTTAGCTTTAAGGGCCGTAGAAGCTTGTGGAGATGCTGCTGGGAGGCTCTGACTTGTCTCCATGATGACTTTGCTTGCTCCATATTTTATTTATAACTTGAGATACCTTTGTTTGTTTTGGCTTTGGGTTCAAGGTCCTTGATTTTTGCCAAAGGGTCTTTTACCTCTTTTTCTTTCTCTTCTAGCTTTGTCTTCAATTTTTATACAAGTTCAGTTTTTGATTCCTTTTTAGATTTAAGTTGAGACTACTTGTTTGTAAATTTTTCATTCTCAATCTTCAAGATGTCATAATCTTTCTTCAGCATTCTGTTTTTCACAAAGGGATTGATAAGGCATCTTTAGTGAGAGCTCGTTTTATCTTTGCACTAGAGATTAGAGTGGCTATTGATGCTAGGAAGCTTCTTGGAAAGATGATCCGCAAGGCAGTTAACAACATGCAATCTCGTAAGCTTACCCTTTGGTACATTATTATTACTAAAGTGGCTAGATATAGAGGAATCAAGATACTTTCAAATTCCATGTAGGAAGAGCCAAAAAGGCCAGTTAGTGGTGAGTCAATGAATAAGAGTGCAAGGCAGAAGAGGAGAAAGACAAAAACAGGGTAGCCTTCACAAGGTGGAACAACTTCAACTACGCCAACTAAGGGTAAGGCACCCACAAGTGCTACACCTAAACCTTCCACATTTAGTGGAAAGTCACAAGTTCTAAAATTGCTACAAGACATGCAACCAGGGAAGTAGCAAGTAAAGGGTTATATGGAGAGAATTGAGACAATTGTGGGAAGTTTGACTAGAAGGGTGCCAAGGATTGAGAATGGAAAAGGGGAAATGGATGGGTGCACACTATGATGATCTCCCTTATCAAGCACCCCAACCACTTGAGCTATAGCGAAGTTACTTTAAAGTTAGGTCCAGCACTTTATATGCTTTTTGTTGCATCAATGCCATATCATCTAGTCATGATCATAGTTTTGGACCACCCAATATAATGTAGTATCATGTCCACTTTATATAGACATACTAGGAGATTTGACTACTGAGTTTTAGAAGGTCACCCCTTCAACTATAGGAAATACTTTTGGATTCGCAAACGAGGAGCATAACGTGTGTTTGAATCACAAACTTATACATGAACTACCAATTATTCGACTTATACGCAACTTATGGGTATTTTACTTTTTAGGTTAACTATTCTAATTATTTGTGATGTAATGATTGGTTGTAAAATTATTTTCACTAAATAGTATATTAATCTAAATTATTTATTTTATATGTATTTGAGGGACGTATTAATTACTCTCAACTTTATTTATTAATTATATTGTACAAATTGACCCTAATACTTGGCGTTAATTGTCATACTACCGTTACCTAACCTCTAAAATGAATTCATTTCTCTTCGTTTCATTTAGTCCCATTAATCCAAGCCAAGTGCAATATTTTTCAATTGTGAAAATATGAGGCGTTACACATATTTGACTTCCAATCCTACAGTTCATGCACGAACAAAACACATAAAAAATGATTTTCATTTTATTCATGATCTGATTGCCAAAAGAAGTTCACAGATTGGTTTGTGTTTGGTGGAGATCAGCTTGCTTGCTTACAAAGCCATTGACCTTCGCAATATTTCAGATGTAGGAGCAATTCTCAACATACATGACCTCCTATTTTAAAAGCGTGTCGAAGACCAAGTCCAAGAGGAATCTGATTCCTTTGCTGATAATGAGGAGAAGAGTTGATCTTGTGCTCTAGGAGACGACTTGATCATGGACTCTTATGATAGCTGTGCTGGTTTTGATTTATTAAAATTGTACTTTAACATTAATTTAGTCGTACAAATCTTCTATATGTAACCATAAAACACAACCACAAATGATAAGTGAAAAATACAGAATTCAAAGATTCCATTCTTACACAGCCAGCTACTTCAGAGGAATATATAAAATTAAGAAGAATTCTACTAATATTTAGTAGAGGAGCTTAATGCCAAAGTATCTGTGGACATATCTGCCAGTGTTCTTTGGGGAGCACTGAAGAAAGGGCGAGGCGGGATTTGTAAGGACTCTAGGCTCCCTTCTAACATATCAAGCACCCCACTCATTGCCGGCCGATCTGAAGGATTAATTTGTATGCACCATAGGCCAACTATTGTCATCTTTCTTGCCTTTTCATTTTCCTCTCCATTCATAATACGACGTTGTCCAATTTCACTACTCAGTTCAAGACGCTTGTATATCCAATCTGGAAAATATTGCTCACTAGTATGATCTCTAACATCAATATTCTCTCTCCCTACAACCATGTTCAATAGCATCATTCCATAGCTATAGACATCGGATTTGTGAGAGACCCCTCCAAAATTTCTAGAAAAAACTTCTGGAGCAATATAACCAGCTGTTCCTCTCATGCCTGACATTGATACGATACTCTCTTTCCTAGGGCATATTTTAGCAAGGCCAAAATCAGAAATCTTCGGACAGAAGTCTTCATCTAGAAGAATGTTTTGAGGCTTTATGTCCAAATGCAAAATCCTAGTGTTACAACCATGGTGCAAGTACTCCAATCCTCGAGCAATGCCAATCGCAATTTGGTATAATGTTTCCCACCCTAATAATCGACACTTTGCTGGGGAATTCTCATTATGCATGAACTTCTCCAATGATCCATTAGGCATAAACTCATAAACTAGAGCTCTTTTTTTACCCTCTAAGCAAAATCCTAGAAGAGTAACAATGTTAACATGGGAAGTCTTGCCGATGCTTGTGACTTCATTAATGAATTCTTCCACATTACCTCTTGATTTGTTTAGGACCTTCACTGCAATGAGATTGCCGGTTTTGAAATTTCCTTTGTACACCGTACCATATCCTCCTTGACCAAGTTTCTCTTTAAAGAAGCAAGTCATTTTCTTTAAATCTGAATAACTGTATCTTTTTGGAGCAAGGGGCCCCCATTTCTTTAAAATGATCTCTACATTTTGGTTGATCATATTTTCCTTCTTCCAAAATATCACTAATTTGCTAGATGTATCTCTCCTACAGCGATAGAAGAAGAGTACAACTAAAACTATTCCAGCAGCTAAAACACCTGCAATTATTGGTACAAGGAAAAGCAAAGTCAAGTTTGGGAAAGGGATAAAGCAACTGTATTATCTTTGGGCAATAAAAATTCATTAGAAGCAATGAGCTATCTAAATTCCAACAAAAAAAGGTAGGTTAATTTGCATGAAACTCTCGTTTGGAATTAGGATTTGTGAGAGAGAAGAAAAGGAGAACAAAAAGGTTGAAAAGCAAAATTATATACAAAATGTTATTTTTTTTTTTATTTACCTTTACTTTTTCTTTTTGTATTGTTAGGAAAATTAGAAGAAGATAAACCAATATTTGTCAAAATTGATTTTTTATTTAGTTAATCATACAAAGAGTATTTTCACTTTGTTGCCCTTTCTTTTTACCTCCACAAACCCATGTTCCAAACAAACATTTAACAAATATGTAAAATAGCATACAAAATCTAAATTAAGGAAAAACAAATTATTAATAGTAGTTTTTGCTGCCAAGATCCTTCTACTCCCGAGAACATATAATTCTAGCAGCACAATGGAAATCAAAATGAGAAATTATGACAGTAGTTCTCATATAAAAATAGTGTGGCCTATCCTCCACATTTAAAGAGTTAAATCATTATCCTGCCTTACTACCAATCTCACAAGCTTTTGATCTTCTATTTATTGTTAACTCTCTCCTTAAGAGCATTAAAACTCTTAGTTGTCATGTAGATATTGGGCTCTTCCAAGCTAACAAGTGACACTCACATCCATGGCATTAGACCAGGCAAATGTCATGAGTTTAAATTTGCTAGTTGTTCTTATATTTCTATGAATTGCATTGCCGATCTTGTACCATAAACCATGGAAGAATCCACAAGGTTTGATACCAATTGGTTTGATACAAGGAATTTTAACTTAAATTTTGAAGAAGGTGACAACCAGGACTGAATTCTCTCCAAGAAAAAGTTTATCAAAATATCATTAGATTCCTTTCATTACATTATCATGGTTATTTATCTACAATTCTTTCACGCCAATTTTTTTAATTAACAATTCAGGGTTAGTTTGGATTCAAAAAATCTAGAATGCTTTTTTGGTAGCATTTTTTTGACCTATATGAATTTTTTTCCACCAAAATTTGATTTTCTTTTTAGACGATGTAGCTTTTAGGTGCACATTCGTTTAAAAAAAAACGAAAATTTCTCGTCCATTTGAGTAAAAGCTATTCGTTTGGCTAAAAAAATAACAAAAAAACTGATATTTTTTCAGCATTAACCCAAATGGACGTGAATTTTTCAAATTTTTTTTTTAACGAATGCGATCAACACATTTAAAATTATTGCTCCTAAAAAAGAAAATCAAATTTTGGTAAAAATTAAAGCCATATAAGATGAAAAAGACAACCAAAAAGCCGGCTGCTTTTTTGAATCCAAACTCACCCTCAGTTGACTTCTTTAGAGTTAAATAATGGGTTTTTGCAGCCCATTATTTGGGGACTCTACTGGTTCTTTTATTGGAGCCATTCGAAGAGATCCCTAGTTGTCCTTGTGTGCTTTTGCTATTTTGTCTACCCTAACTATCTAGTTTTCCTTAGGAATGTAAATGGATAGGTACTTCACAAAATTATTTTTGCCCATCTATATTATATGGAATTGGGTACAATTGTCAAGTCCAGATACATATTTAAGAGTCGGAACTATTAATTTTTTTATTCAAGAATATAGAGACACATGAGAATATATATATTTAATTATTTATTTTATTTTATAAAATAATATGGTATCAACAAGGTTCTATTAGAGTATTTCATGCCTAAAATATAAGTTTCATGCATAATTATGTGCTAAAATTGAATTGGCTAAAATCTCTAATTGTCTAGTGGTCCTCCGTTTAGTATCATTTACGAAGGCAAATGAAAGATTCTACAACAAATGTCGAAAGAAATACATCGTGCCTAAAAAAAATAATAAATAATAGATCTATAAAATATGAACAATATCTGAGCAAAGAGGCCTTGGATCTACCTTATAAAGAAAACGAATCAGATCTATTGAGAAAGTAAGTAGGTGTTTTGCTATGGTAGAGTTTATCAGCATTGGTGGATTTCCTGGAGTCCAACGGTGCTTTGATAGAATCTGTCAGCCACAATGGCGAAGATGCTTGACCTCTCGCAAGTGAGATAATCGATTGTTATGTTTAATATTATGATTGTGCTAGTTTGGCTGACGGTTAAGGAAGGGTATTGATGAAAATCAAAAGTGATAAAGGCCACTAACTCGATATTGAGTAGGTAGATGATAAATGAAAAGTAATTGCTTTTATAATTTTTTTGCTATTAAAATTATATTTATGTATATATAATTTAATATATTATCTATTTAGATATTTAATGGATATCCTATGTGTATCGGGTATCGAGTACCCAATGCACATAAACGTGTATTGGAAATCAAGTAACGACTACCCTACAAACTATTCTATCTGCAAGAGTATTTAATTTTGATTCTAAATTTGTTTCAATCTTATTAAGGCACTTCCCAATAGTTTTTAATGGATTTAGACAGACCAAGTACCCTCCTATACCCATTCCATTGACAACCCTACTTGCCCTACCTTTTGTCAGTTGGATCTAACCAACTTCCCATCTAAGGTTGAGGACTTTCTATCTTACACTTTGATTATCAAGCATATAGATGGTTGTCTCCTTGTTTTTCTGGCCTAACTTTTATCGTTGATGCCGAGGTGAAAAAGACAGTTGAGATGGTTTCCAAGCAAATCCCAACCCTCCATTTGTATGATAGTTGAGGTTGGGAACAAGGCTATGATAGGGCTCAGGGGGCCATGACCCCCCTAAATTTTGAAAAATACTATTTGTACTTGTAAATTTTTGATTGAAAAAAATTTACACAATGGTTCAGCCCATCTAAAATTTTAAATAATGATTGGTCTTGGTTAGGTCAACACCAACACTAGTACATATAAAATTTGGGTTTAAAAAAAATTTAGGTTATGAAGTAACCTTCCTAAAATTTTATTTTTTTTTCTTAATTGTTATATATAATCCAAACTTTAGAAGCCTAACTGATTGTACCATCTATACATATATATTAATTTATTTCTTATTTTCTAAATATAATTTATAATGTTACTTATAAATTTTTCGAGTGCTAAATTCAACCCAGGAAAAAAAAAATTGGCCCCAAAAACTAAAAATCTTGATTTTGTCCCTAGCTAAGGTGATCTAATCGCTCATGTTCTTTTGTGAACTGTTCATTTCAACGTTGATCGAAAGGTCTAGGTTTATTTCATTAATTTCTTCTTCTTCTTCTTCTTCTTCTTTTGTGTGTTACTCTTCTTGCCTTTTCTCTCTCTTCACATTTTTCTCCACACAAGAGCTTTTACAACAAAACTCTATAATCAACATCAGAAGAAAAGAAAAGAAAAGAAAAGAAAAACAAAGAACATGAATATGATTCGACGACCAACCAAATCAACTCCTCAATCATGTTGTTGAAACACTTAATTCCTTGATGTATTGATACCAACGTCCAAAGCACAATCATTGGGCCATCAGTGAACTGAATGTGAGCGCTTGGAATTATGCTTTTACTTTTAAATTAGAGAGATTTTATGTATTTTGGGTCAAACCCCAATAGAGTAAAGTGTAATTACTCCTAATATAATCTCTGAAGGGAAGAAATGTTATATCTTGATTGGATTCTTAAGAAAAAAAATTAGGGCAAGCGGAGTGTGAAATGTGAGTTAGTCCTCTCCAATTTAGGGAAAAGGATTCTTATCTTTCTTCACGGGTTTTATATGTTAGCTCGTAGTTAAGCTTGGCTAGCTAGAGAAAATTACAATTAAACTAAGAGATACTAGATGGATGGAAAATTTAGTTGAAGATCATGATCCTATTTAAGTACTAGAGAGAAATCTCAATTGCTATGATCTCTATTAACTCAATAATTTGATAATTTATAAATCAAATTGTTTGACAAAGAAAAATAAATTAAGTTAAAAGCAGCAACCATGGTAGTCATATATGTTACTATTTGTACATGGCTCATTTTTGTTAGCAATTCTTAAGCAAATACTTGATTTGTAAGTTTTAATTTCTGTTAGCATTTAAAGTTTAAAATATCACAATGTTGTCCAATTTGTCGTGAAATTCAAGTCAAGGGTTCGAACATCATCTAAGAGTATTTAGATACTTCATCAATGCAATAGAAGGATGTTTGAGCGAAGATTTCAATGATGAAAAGTGTGATAGTTTCTGGATTTTGAATGAGGAAAAGACGGTTTTAACTGTGCTGTCCAATTTACTTCGTGAGTAAAATGCCAGCAAGTCACACCCGCGAGTTGCCATCAAAGTTTACCAGTGAATTAGATATGTTGTCCAATATAGTTTGTTGGTAGGTTGCGAGCAAGTCACAGCTAGCAAACTACTTGCTAACTCTTATAGGATTTCGCCCTTATTTTTATTGTACATCATCCAGACATAATTTTTAACACATTCTCCACCTATAAATACTCAGAAACATTCCCTAAACCATAATCTCTTATCCTAAACCTAATCTATTATTTCCTTGAGAGGAAAAACATAAAAGAGGCCGTCAAATCTTGATTCTACAAGCCTCCTTCCCTAGATTTATTTGGAAAACCCTATTGGTTCTTGAATCTCAAATCTAGGGCTACAGTCTAAATTGGGAGAATGCTTCTACTACAGTTGGAGCAAGTTAAAACCTCACGGAAGAGGTGTATTACAGGTATCTTATGAGAAAATATTAGGAGTTCTAAATCAAGTAGATCAAGAGGTACTTTGATTAGGGAAACTTGTATTCTCTTAGTTGAGAACTTTGTAATCTTTGATTCATAGTAAAATTTTTAAATCTAATCCGCGTTGAAGATCCTAAGTTTTTCTCCTTTATTAAAGGAGTTTTAATTTCTAGCAAACAATCTTGTGTCTTAATTGTACATGGTTTACTTGGTTTTCTTTTTGGAGCTATAAGCACGATTCTAGAAGTGGGATTTGTAGATTTAATTGTGATTTTTTGACAAAATTAATTCTTAGATTCCTATTTTGCCCATAAAACCTTGAAAGTGCAAGTGTGTGTGAGCATGCCAAAATCAAGTCTCCCATCTGTCTCTGTCTCTCTCTCTCTCTCTATGTGGAGACTTTCAATTTTTCAAAACAAAATAATGGCCTGTCGTGGTCATTTCTCAAAGTTGTTTGGGCGCACCAAAAAAATGTAACTTTGTATATGTGGTTGACACATGGTACTTTGATGGTTAGTTAGGTGTTTGGTAAAAATTTATAGAAGTTGGAGAAAGTTAATAAAAGTTGATTATGTGTTTGGTGGAGAAAATGGAAAAAATTAGTAAAAGTTGATCTTTTTTTTTTTTTTTTTTAGTGTGCGAATGCCAGCAAAATCAAAATTAAAGCAACAATTTTCATTCTTACACAAACCTAAAATCTATGTACATTCATTCTTAAAACAAACTCAGCAAGTACTTATGGATCATCAATCCGTCCAAGGCTTTACACCTATCCCGTTGTCGCAATACACATATGCACTAAAGAAATTGAATGTATATCATATATATATATAGGTTAGATTAGCACTTAACATACTGTTTCTCTATTTATTTTTTTTTCTTCCTCCACTACCATGATTGATGGACCACTATGACCTATTGTCATGACTTGCTACAATTTAACAAGCATTGATATGGATACAGATATAGATATGATACAAGTACAGATACGAATATGACAATTTTAAAAAAATAAAGATATGGAAACAGCAGGGCACGACCAAAAAATATAAATTTTACATATTTTTATTAACTAGATATATGTGTATTGTAGGAAAGGATTGATTTTAATATGAAATATTATAATAGTTATATTGTAATAGTTGTATCCCTAGAATTAAGGGATTTGATTAGGTGGTTTTCCTATTTTGTAACTAGGTTTAGGTGTATATAAGCAATCTTATAGTGATTAATAGAATACACAGAAAAATATTTTCCTCGAATTTCCTTCTCTGATTTTCTTTGGTTTTCCACATGGTATCAGAGCCCTAAGCTCTCTAGGAATTTCTTTTTTGTTTGCTTCACCTTTGTTGCCAGCGTTTTTTCATCCTTAATTGTTGTTTAATTTGATGATTCTTTCCAGCAAAAGTTCTAAATCACAAAAGTTGAGATTGCCTTGCCTCTCCCATCATCGTCGATCACCGTGGGTGTCGCCCCAATCGTCGTTGATCTTTATAGACTCACGTTGTTGATCACATTGGTTGTTGCCACAGTTGTCATCGATTATTATAGGACTCACGTCATTGCTTCAATCAATATCTTCGCAATCATCTTCAAATTGGTATCATCGATCACTGGTGATATCACAATCGGAACTGCCACAATCATCGACCACTTCCATTTTCATTAGCCAATCTGTTATTCTCTCATCATGTCAGAGATAGAAGATATTGCCATGTAGCCTATTGTCTAGATTGGAGAACTATAGCAAATTCAAGCTGCATATCGATTGAATGGAAAAAATTACTTGAAATGGTCCCAACTTTTTCGAATTCTTTCGAAAGGTAAGGGCAAGATAGGCCATCTTATGGGAACAAGGCCAAAGTTGTGCAATTCAAAATTTGATGCCTAGGATAAGGAAGATTCAATGATTATTGTGTGGATGTGGATTTCAATGAGTCATGAGATCAATTATACATGTATGATCTTGGCCACCGTAAAAGATATTTGGGAGGTTATTCAACAAACATATTCAAAGGCCATAGATGCAGCCCAAGTATACGAGATCAGAGAAACATTGGCACGAGTGGCAAAGTTAAAGACAATTCGGGTTCTCTTGTCTTTGGTTGCCAATCTAGACTGGCCTCTTCAAAAACTTAACTTTAAGAACGCATTTTTGAATGGAAAACTAGAAGAATAAGTCTTCATAACATCACCACCTGGTTTTTGTAAAAAAGGTGAAGAAAATCGGGTATATAAACTCAAGAAGTCTCTTTACGGTTACAAAAGTGATAAACGGTCAAGGATGTCGGTAGGGACAATCAGGTAACACTATGTTCTTCTAACAAACTGAAAATGGGAGGAAAACAATTTTAATTGTATATGTCGATGATATAATTCTAACCAGGGATAATATAATGGAGATGGAAAGACTAAAGAAAATCCTAGCCACTGAGTTTGAAGTGAAAGACCTGGGTCAAATGTGATACTTCTTGGGAATAAAGATCGTTAAATCAAAAAGGGGTGTTAGTGTCTCACAACGGAAGTATGTCCTTGATCTTCTAATTGAAACTGGCATGCTTGGGTGTAAATCTAGTGGCACACCAATTGAAGCAAGAAAAAAGATAGAAGATGTTGGGGATACAGTTCAAATCGACAGATATCAGAGACTAGTTGGCTAGCTAATCTGCTGATCACACATTAGACCTGACATTGCATTTGTGATTAGTATGGTGAGCCAACACATGCATTCAACAAAGGAAACTCATCTAGAAGCCATATACAAGATTCTCAGATATCTCAAAGGCTCACTGGGAAAAGGACTATTCTTCAAGAAAAGTGAAAGCAAGAAAGTAGAAGTCTTCACAAGACGCAAATTGGCAGGTTCAAAAGAAGATAGAAGGTCCACTACTGGATACTACACTTTTGTACGGGAAAACTTGGTAACATGGAAAAGTAAGAAATAAAATATTGTGGCTAGAAGCAGTGCTAAAGCTAAGTTTAGAGCGGTTGCATAAGGGATGTGTGAAGGATTGTGGCTAAGAAAACTATTAGAAGAATTACACGTCACATTAAAATTTCCAATCAAACTCTATAGTGATAATAAAGCAACCATCAATATTTCTCTCAATCCAGTCCAGTATGATCAAACCAAGCATGTAGAAGTGGACAGACAATTTATCAAGGAAAAGGTTGAAGATGGAATCATTTGTATGACCTATGTTCTTACAAAAGTGCAAACTGCAGATATTTTCACCAAAGGGCTATCTTAGCAAAATTTCAATGATTTCATTTGTAAGTTGGATATAGTCAATATTTACCATCCAATTTGAGGGGAAGTGTTGAAATCCCAATTTATTTTTGGTGTAATTTGTGATAGAATTTGATTAGATATTGATTGAAGATTAGGCAGATTTTCTGTTTTGAAAATTAGGAGATTGATTTCCTTTTTTGTTTTTCAACTTTTGTATTATAAATAGAGGTCCATAGCTTGTGTATAATTCAATCAAGAAATATAGAAAAAAAGTTTTTTTCTAATTTCGATAGCCATAATAAAATTATTTCTATATATAAAACCTAAAAAATATAAGATATAAGATTTTATAATTTTAAAGGTTTCGACAACTCAAATCTTGATTTATCTTAATTACATAATTGAAGGAAATATGACAAAATCATAAGACATGCCACGACACATATATCGAAGTGTCTGAGAAGTATACATGTCTGATACATTTAAAATACGTACACAGCACCTATTTTGAAGTGTCTATGCTTTATAAGTTATAGTTAATCCATCAAGAGAAGAAATCTATGGGGTCGTTTGGCTCACCAACTTTTACCAAAAACAAAATCAACTTTTACCAACTTTCTTCACCAAACACAAAAATAATTTTTATCAATTTTTTCTAACTTTTACCATTTTTCTCCAATTGCTTCAATCTTCTCCAACTTTTTTCCAACTTTCTCTAATTTTTATAAATTTTTACCAAACATCCAACTAATCACTAGAATGCCACATGTCACTTAAAAGTGCAAAGTTTCATTTTTTTGGTTTTTTTTGGTGGTGCCAACCAGCCCCCTATATCTAAACAAAATAAAAATTGATATTAAAAAAGGTGGGGGATAAAAGGCGAAAGCAAATATTATTTGAACTTTCAACAAACGTATAATAATTGAAGTAGACTTTGTCAAGTTCATGAGGCTCCCATTAAAAGAAAAAATCTATACGAGAACAAATTAAAAAAAAAAGGCAAAAGGAAATATTATTTGTTTCAACAAAAATATGTATATGTTTGATCATCGTGATGTTCTAGCATTGGGCAGTGGCTAATAAGATGGGTGGTTGTTGGTAGTGTGATGACGATGATATTGTCGCAGCGATGATACCAATGACATGTGACTGTTGTGACATGGGAAAAAGTGGAAGTGGTTTTATAGCAATGTGGTTGCAGTGGCTTAAGGGTAAGGTATGGATGGTGTAACTGGTGTTGATTGCAGGGATAATGAGTAGGAGTGATGGGGGTGCTACTACAAGACGTTGATGATGGTGGCATTCGTTGGTCTTTGGGGGGAGGGGGGACAGTTATGATAATGGTGGATTTTGGTCACAGAGGTATAAAATGGGCAAATTCTCTGTGAAGGGAAAAGACCAAGGAAAAGGATTAAAGATTGGCTTGGTCAACTTAGTTCAACAAATTGTTGGGTTAACTTAGTCCAAAATTATCAATTTTTGATAATATTACTTTTTAATGAGCTAAGGGGAAAGACATGGCTTCATTATATTCCGTTAGCTCTGTTAATCTATGACCTCTAATTTCTCCAACCGCAAAGAAAGCATTGTATTAATCCAAAACCTAAAGGGAAGTTCAAGTAACTTAATTTTAATCTATTTAATTAGTATATAAACTAATTGCTCTATATCTTCACATAAGCTCAAAATGTATTTTTCACCCAATGTGCTATAATATAAGCTCAAATTTGAGAAGGGGTAGTGCTTCTTGGATATGAAGAGACATGAAACCATTTCTTGACAACAGATGGTAGGTACGAGTAAGTATAGCAGAAGGAACAATAATTCCTCACCGTATCACTGAAGAAATCAGGTGTTTTGATTCAGCCATTCATACTCATGAAAGCCACAGCAACAAAAAGGATAGAGTAACAGCAGACAGGAAGGGGTTAAAAGTGTATCTTGATTGATTGAAGGTGATGGATTGAATCCATAAATAAAAAATAAAACATGTAATGAATGTGATATTATAGGAATATAGAGCTTATAAAGTATTAATCTAACTACACGTGTGCTCATATACACAGAAACTGGTAATTAAGAGGCCTAATACCTGTTCCTGCCAGAATCCATTTGAGGTAACTCCTTCGTCCTGCAACTAAAACCAAGGAGAAAGACATCATTTAGACCCAAAAAAAAAAAATAATAAATTAAAAAATGATAGCGCTGGCAAGTTATTCACTTTTTATTTTCTGAATGCTAGCATTGAATTAAAGAAGAGACAACACCTCAATTAGAATGTGCTAATTGAATATCTTGGATTCTACTCTTGCATTAATATAGATGCAACACCATAATATGAGCAAAATAATCAAATAGCTTCTTGACTTAAGCATCAGAACTTTAGAGGATTGAGTGGGCCGAATGGACTAGGGCATCGGCCTCCACTGTGGAGACAGTCGAGACATTCATTTGACACATGCCATTTAACAGAGAACTCATCAGGGAAGAGTGAAAATATTTCATTGCTGGCATTATGGTTGCTAGGGGAATATAACACCGGTAGTTGAATATACAAACAGTTGGGGGGATACTGCCAATACCAGGAATTGGAACATGATATTGAGGAGGAGGAGAAGGAAATTCATAGAACATTGTAAAGCCTGAGCAGCCTGTATAGTTACAATGATTACGATCGAAGTAATGATATGCCTGCTGCCAAAGTTGAGCAGTGGTGGTATGCATCTGAATAAGGTGAGTGTTAAGTGCCCTGAATTTATTGTTTTGGCCTGAATTGTGGCCCGACCCGAAATATTATGTGAGCGAACCACGTAAATCCTTGTGTTTTCTATTTTTCCTTGTTTTCTGTGCGTGTGATTCATAACAGTGAGTTTGGGGTGCATGAATGTAACACGGAAACAGATGATATACTGGGAACAATAGAATCACTGAAAATATCGCAATTTTTGAAGCCAGTGAGAGTTTCTAGCCCTTTGAGCTTTACAGTCTCATAATTCAAGAATCTTAAACTTCATAGTGCGGTTGCCCAAATCCCAAGTTGATTTTCGGGAACAGCTCACTGCAATGCAACGCATACACCCCGCATTTTTTATAGGTGAAATTGGAGAAAGGGAATTTGATCTGGCCAAGAGTTCCACAGTTGAAGGATTCTGGGCAATTGTGCTGCGATTTGTAGGCAGCGGAATGAAGAATGAGGAGCAGGTGCGAAACAACAAAGACACAGAAATTGAAAATGAAAATGAAGGGAAAATCCATTCATTCAAATCAGTAACCTAATTTAGCAACCGCCAACGAAAACAACACCGCCATATCCACGCAGCAGAAATCCAAGGGACGAAATTCTCTTACTTAAAACTAGTCCATTGCCGAATGTTTGTAGAAGAGACAGGCAACCACAGAATAGATGCTTAATTTTCTGTTTCCGCAGATAGGCCATGGGACTTGAAAAGAAAACGTTGAGCCGCCTCAGTTGCCTGTCCAATTAGCGGACAAAGGGAGCTGCAGTTGCTTTTAAATTCTCGACCCGATATTGAATTTTTTCTGTTGAAAAAATGATTTAGAACCTCAAGATATCTATTTGACTCTAGCTTATTAATGACAGAACTCTTTTCTATTTTTAAGTTATGTATTTTTTAAAAAATAAAATTTATATGAAAATAAAAAAATCAACTTAGATATTAAATTATAAGAGAATTAAGTAAGATATATGAATAAAATTTATATATATGTATCTTAAATTATATTAATTTACGTGAAATAAGAAAACGTCCTTTATTTCTCTAATTTGATATGAAATAAATGCATATATTTTATTAGAATATTATTTCTATTTCTTTAATATTGTAATGATACTTTAATACAAGATTTGTCAATAATTTTTAAATTTATTTATTAATATCTATTATAATTTAATATCTCTTGTGATTTAATATCTAAATTGATTTTTTTTATTTTCGTAAAAGTTTTATTTATTTAAGAATACATAAACTGTTAAGGAAAAAAAAAGAAAATAAAAGAAAAAGAGAGCTTTCTCATTAATGAGGTGAGTGTGAGATAGATATTTTGAGATTTTAACCTATCTTCTCAGCAGATAAGATTTAACATCATGGTCTTGAAGTTTAAAAGTAATTTCAGGCTCCCTTTATCCCAAATTAACGCTCCATTCGATTGGGTGGAAAAGTGAGAAAGGAAGAAAGCAAAAAGAAGTTGGAAGGAAAATCCATTTTTTTTCCTTTTGTTTGGTTGGATGGAAAAAGTGAAAGGAAAGGAGTATAGGAGAAAAGTTGAGAGGGAAAAGTACACAAGTTTCCCATGATTTTTTTCCTTTCATTTTTGGGAAGAAAATATGAAAGAAAATGAGAAAGAAAAATGGAAAAAGGAGATAAAAACGAGAGTATAGGAGGAAAAAATTTAAAAGGTGTTCAATCTCATGTTTTAAATTTTTTTGCATTAATTTTTTATTATAATATATATGTGTACATATTTTCCATTCTGGGAGGTGTTTGAGGCATTCGGAATTTTGAAAAAAGTTCAAAAAAATTTAAATGTTAGTGTGAAAGTGATGTAAAAATGACACATGATAAAATTTAATTGAAAGAAATTTACTTTTAAAACTTTTAAATTTTTTGAAAAATTTTGAGAACTCCAAACGAAGCTTCTATACCCTTCAATCTAACCAAACAATGTAGAAAAAAAAAATGCACTTCCTCTCCCAAAAGAAGGATAAAAGGGATCCTTCCATCCTTCGGATGGAAATTGATAGCAAGCATAGCATAAGACTTGCCTTTCGGATGGAAGTTGAGCAAACGTAGTAGAAGACTTGCCTTTCACAGAGAATCCATAACCCCACAAAAAGATAGGGCCACAAAATTCAGATTTTGAGTAGTAAGGCATCATTTGGCAACCTAATTTTTAGTGAAAACTATCAAAAGTTACTTTTTGCATGTTTAATAAAACACAAATTTTGTTATTCTACTTAGCTACAGTAACTTACTAACTCAAAAGTTGCTAAAGTTATTAAAAATTGTCAAAATTTGTAAAAAATTACCAAAATTTGTTAAAAATTATCAAAAATTATAAAAAATTTTACCAAATACTCAAAAGTTGTAAAGAATTGTTAAAAATTGTTACTTACTTTACCAATTATATTAAAAATTACAACTAATAACTTCTACCAAAAAAATACCAGAAGTTGCCAAAATTTGAACTTCAAAACGGTAGCTAAGAAGAGGCAACGAAACAAAAGCAGTCCAAGTATGATGAAAAGCATATTTCGTCCCTTAGAATAATTGTATAGGTGGTGTATGAATGGGGAAAAAAAACAAAAACAAAAAATAAAAAGTTAGTCTAAAAGTGACACGTAATAAAATTTAATTGGATAAAATTAAAAAAGTTAATAAAAATTAATTTTTTTGGGTTTTTTTTGGTGAACGAAATACCTCATAGTAAACAATAGTAGTTAATTTTTAAAAATTGACAAATGTATTAGTATTTTATCCATCAACTAACCATTATTCAACAATTGTAAAATCATCATTTATATAAGAGTATTTGGAGTTACAAAATTGAGATAAACTGTGGTCTGGATAAATTTTTTGGTGTTTGGAGTTCAACCACCAAACCACTTTTTTTTTTTTTTTAAATATGAATAGTTTTGTTCGAATGAATTTTAGTCCGTTTGAATAGATTTTGGCAGAAATTTTTTTACTTTTTTGTCACATGTTTTTAAAAATTGTAGAACTTTATTAGGATTTGTAAAAATGTTAATGAATTTGTAGAAACTTTATTGGATTTGTAGAAAATTGTTCGTATTTGCATATATATATTAATTTATAAAGATTTATATAGATTCCCGTAGTGTGAGGGAAAAATTTTTGATAGAAATTACAGACTTTTTAAAAATTTTTTAAAACTTTTTGATATTTTTGGTATACCAAACGCAACCATAATAACTTAATGTGAAACCAGATCAGAGTTAAGTCTAATATAGTTAGGAATTTATGTAACATAGGGCGCATAGAGTTAGAGGTGAAAACAAGTCGAGCTATTCGCAAGCTATTCGAGCTTAGTTCGTGACTAAAACGAGCTCAAATCGAGTTTGATTTGTGACTCATTTAGATTCTAGGTTGAGCTCAAGCTTAAAAAAACTCAGTTCGAAAGCTCACAAGCAAGCTCGATAAAATAATATATATTTTTAATAATACTTTTATATTTTTTAATAATATTTTTATTTTATTTATATTATTTTTATTTATTATATTTTAAATTAGAATAACATCGTTTTGGTTTAATCAAGCTATTCGCGAGCCGAGCTCGATCCTAAATTCTTTTTCATCAAGTTGAGCTCGAGTCTACATAAAAATTCAGATTAAGCTCGAGCTTGGTTTAGGTTTAAAAAGCTTGAGTCGAGCTCAAATAAGTTAAAACTTAGCTTGATAACATAGTTCTCCATGAAAAGATTTAGGAGAAGTATCCTGTATTCTTAGAATAAAGATATATAGAGATAGATTTAGAAGGATGCTTAGATTGTCCCAATCAACATACATAGAAAAAGTATTAAAGAGGTTTAAATGGAAAACTCCAAAAAAAGGTTTGTTACCTTTTTGACATGAAGTTCATCTCTCTAAAGGCATGAGCCCTAAGGTGCCAGAAAAGAGAGATAACATGAGCAAGATACCTTATGCCTCTGCAATATGTAGCCTCATGTACGCTATGTTATGTATAAGACTAGATACTAGTTATGCTGTATGTGTTGCTAGCAGATATCAGTCTAATCCAAGTTTAGAACACTGAACTATAGTCAAGAACATTCTTAAATACTTAAGAAGGACTAAAGATTTGTTTCTTGTCAATGAAAAAGGGGAATTGAGAGTAGATGCTTATATAGATTTAGATTTTTAATATGATGTGGATGATAGAAAATCCACTTCTGGATATTTATTCACTTTAAATAGTGGAGTAGTTAGTTGAAGAAGTTGTAAGCAAGATACTACAGCTAATTCAACTATTAAGGTCGAGTACATTGCTACATTAGAAGCTGCTAAGGAGGCTATTTGGATAAGGAAATTCATTTTAGAACTTAGAGTAGTTCCTACCATTGAATCACCAACATCTCTGTACTGCAATAACAATTGGGCGATAACTCTGTTGGGATTTAATGTGGAGCTTGTTTTATGTGTGGTGATCCGGATAATGACCCAACCTGAAATAATGTTGCGTGATTTTTTTTTTTTAGATTTTTTCTAAGGCTTAGTCCATGGAGCAGAGACTTGGGTTGTTGGTAGCGTTAAGATATATATAGTGTTTAAAAACCCTACAGCCGGTGAATATAATTCTTTCTTCAAAATAGTGAAAAACTCTTTGTAACTCCGAGAACGTAGACACGATTGGCCGAATCTCGCAAAATCTTATGTTCTTGTTTTTGATTGATTTATTCTTCTTGCTCTCTATTGTTGATTGCGTTCCTAACAAACTCAAGCCAAGGAACCAAGGTCTCGTCAAAAATGCAAACGCATTGAGCGGTGATTCCATTTAATCAGACATATCATTGAAGAGGTGATGTTAGCATTCAAAAAATAGCATCAGTAGATAACGTAGCAAATCCACTTACTTAACCACTAACACAGTACAGTTCGATTGCCATCTTGACAAGATGGGTATAAGATACATGAGTGATTGAAATTAGTGCAAGTGGGAGATTGTTAGAGTTATGCCCTAAATGTTAATCTTTATGAGGGGTATTATGGTCATTTTAACATTGCAACTATTTCATTTTATATAATAAAAGAGAAAAAAGTTAATTTTTTTCATGATTGTAATATTTTTATTTCATGATAAGTCCTTAGAATAAAAAAAATTAAGAAAATACGTTCATGATTTGATCATGAAAGTGCGACATATATTTCTCTGAGTTTTGTCCTTAAATGTTCCTAGTCGTAGGATTATTAATTGCACACAAATTATCCAGTTAGACTAGCACGTGTTACTTTTGCTCTTATAAAGGTAATTAGTCTCAAAGTTACTTTTATAGAGACAGTAAAACAAATATATTGGTGTATATTAAAGAACATGTACACTGAACATGACCAACTAAAGAATACCTATATGGAATTTTACACAGTTGTTAATAGGTAATTCTTAGTTACAATTACGCAAGTGATCCTTAGACTTAAGACATTATAGTTATCTTGTGTGAAGAATATTATACTTTGATATTGTAATATACTTATGTTTCATTCACGAGATGTAAGCAGCAATTATTTGGTATGATGAGATACATATGGAGATAGATAAATGTGCAACATAGAATCTATCCTTCTCAGTTAAGAGAGAGAACACTCTATGTGTTATTCCATGATTTGACTCAAAGAGAAACTCCCTAGCTAGGGTTTAGGTGGAAATAAGAAACGAGTTTCTATATTTCACATATTAAAGTTAATATCTGTGGATTGAACACATATGATTGAGTTGCAGGTTGACAATTATTCCATACCATATGTAACTTAATCAAAATGTTGTATGATGGAGGGATTAAATTGCATAGAAATTGTTAACTGAAAGGTTCACAACCTAATTCACACTATTTGGGTTAAACATGATATGCTACTAGGTGTCACTTGTGATTGGTAAAAGTCTAGAGAATAATTATTAATAATTTAATTAATTATTCTCACTAAAAAGTTAAAATTAGAATGTGTTCTACTTTAAATTAATTAGAAAGAGTTTTAATTGAAATATTAAATAAAATTATTTTTATTTAATATTTAATTGTTACTACCAACTAAGTAGTGAACCTATTGGGTCACACACAAGGAGTAGTGTGTAAATTTAAGAAATGAAGGAATTTAATTAGTAATTAAGAGTTAATTGCACTAATCTTATTTAGAATAAGAATAAGATATCCAAACCCCGGTCCCACTAGGGATAGGTGACTAGCACACACTATATATGTGTAATATGCAATTATTGCTGGCACTATAACAGCTACATAAAATCTCCCTTTTATTTTTTTCTCTACAAGAGAGAAGTCTTGAGTTCAAGATCTACCCTGTGTAGAAACTGTTGGAGACCAAGCAATTGTGCAGTTGCTTTGAATCATTTGCAGCAGCATAAAGTTTTTCAAAAGCATGCCACAAAGGTAAGATTACTGTTCATCTCTTGTAGGTTTAGGGTTTTATTCTGTATATATCATAGAATTGATCTTGGAAAAGAATTAAGTCGAAAGGAATTATTTTTTTATTCTGCTGTGTATCTCTACCAATTCTTTTAGGCCAAACACGACTTTCCCAATGGTTATCAAATGGCCCAAAAGTTGTAGTAGAATTGACTTGGTCAATGCTTTCCTGTAGCTTACCAAGAAAGATTCTGAGTCATTCTTTTTGTGGAACATAAACTAAAGCAGCTTAGTCAAGAAGTAGTGGAAGTAGAGTTAGTAAGAGCAAGGATTGAATATATTTTTTTCTAAAGGAATATTTACGTTTTGTGGAATTTGTGAGGAAAGCTCAAATAAAGAGTGAAATTACAGATAATATTTGTTGTTATAAAAAAAATATTTTGGACGCGTGGCATTATCCTTGAGCAAAAAGAAGCTTGGAGCTGAGCTCAATCTTGTCCTCGACCATATAAGTTGGGTTCCACAGTGAAAGATATTAATAATAGTTTAATTGTAAACATAAATTCCACATTGTAATAAATTGAGTTCATTTATTACAATATTGTTAGTTTAGTTAGTTTGTTACTCAACAAATGGTAGATAGAAAGTGAAATTTGGGCATTTTTAATTGTCACATCATACCTACCGCTTAGAAACCCATCGCGGGCATTGAATACTTAAGTGATGGGTCTTAAATGCAAAGTAAGCTATCATGATACACATATATATAGGGATTATAATAATATTATTATTCCAATTATTTCTATATCTATTAATTCTCTCTAACTATAAATACTACACTTGGTGTACTAAGTAGGTACAGTCACTATCGTCAACTAAACTCTGTTATTTCAACAATTATTCTCTCAAAGCCTGTCTAAATTTACCATTGGATAACCCTTTGTCGAGGACTCCCTCCGGTCATTTTCTCTAACTCTTCTCTGTTTTTCAGGACCTTCTAGGCGAGTTCCATCAGTGCGGTGACAACACACAAGGGTATTTTTATTGCTGCAAATTTGACACCCACTGTGGGGCACATTTTTAGTTCCCACTACTCTACAATTTTCTTGAAAGTTGACAACAATGATAGTAAAAGGTGACAAATCACCCCCACAAGATACTAGTGTGGGGAGGTTTTAGATGCACAAAGACCAAAGGAGGTTTCTTTGAACATTAGAACCCTAGCAAAAGTGACAAAGAAACAGATGTGAATCAATGATCCGAAAGCAACAAAGAGAAAGAGGGACATAGAAGCTAAAATTCAGGCCAGACAAGCAGAGCTTGAATTATGAGAGAATAAGGGAAAGGAGACCGATTATGATCCTTCTAATCGTGATAGTTCATAAAGTGACTTGGATGGACTGGAAGGGTATGAGACTGAGTATGAAGATCCACAAGAGGTGAAAGATCAACGTGATAGTGATCTACACGGCGAGAAATAACCTGGTGCCAAGAAAGAAGTGGGAGATGGCTTAGGAACAACAACTGATATAGAGCTTATGAAAGGACGATCAATCCAACGTTCACAAGCTCTACACCAGAAGTTGACATGGTTACAACAGAAGAATAGGCCATCTAGGTCTCAAAAGAAATGAGAAGCCTTTAAGCAAAAGCATGTAAATCAAATGAGGGACTATGATGAAAGTGATAGTTCGTGTAGTGATAGTCCAGTTCATAGGAGATTAAATAGGTCAAATAGTGGGCAGATGGTGGAGAAACCACATAACACTAAGTAGGAAGGCTCTGAGCAAACCACTCAGATGATGGCAAAAAATGTGTTAGGAAGGATTTTTGCATCTCCATTCACTGACAATATATGTAATTGAAGGCCCCGAGGAAGTTTGCAATACCCCAGTTTACTGAGACAAAAGCAGACGTGTTCTTCAAACCCTTTTATGTTGTCTGAGAGCATGTGCAATAAAGACTTTTCAGGTTGGGACTTAAGGTACCACCTATCTTGATCCTTCCTAATTTTCTGAATGTTGTAACAAAAAGGCAAATCACAGACAATGATATTATAACTATACTGTTGGTTAATCTCATAAACCTCATTAACTATCGTATGACTAAGGGAATGCATAACCTCATGGAGAAAGGGGTTAACTGGGAACCTAAGTCCATCTTCAGTGATAACAACTATAGAAAACTCAAATGGCTTACGTTCTCCCTTATGGGGTACCTTAATTCCAACGTTTATAGGGATATTATATCTCTGCTTAAACACGGCTACTTTTTCTTCAGTTCACAACTCATAAGAAAGTCTACCCATTTTTTTTTTTTAAAGAAGTAAACGAGAAGGAGATAAGGCAGAATTCTAGAAATTTCTAATACTCACCAGGAAAAGCTTTTAAGTCTAGTAAGGAATTACTTCGAGAAGGTTGGGATTGCAGAGATAAAACAAAGGAGTTTGACAGTTCAAAGCTTCAAAAAAAGGATGTAAATGGCAAAGAAGGGGTATATATACACATATACAGAGACTTATGAGGGAAAAGCAAAAGGCAAATAGACGGCAAAAAATAATTAATGGCCACTACTTTTGAATTAACATTGATGAGACAGGTGACAGACATTTAGGTTTTTTACTGCAGCATTAAGTGTATTATGCGCCAAAGTTGAAAAAGTACCTCACGCATCATTAATGTGGTAGGAGGAAAGCCAAGTAGCAAAGAAATACATCATCAAGCGTGCAAAGAATAAAGGATTTGAAAAGATTTTGCAGATAAAAAATGCATATATTTGAATTCTTTATTTTGCTCGGGCAACAAGTTATCCTGACTAGAATAGGGGTATAATGTTATTACAAAAAATATTCTGACACATAGCCTCATCCCTGAGTAATAAGAAGCTCGGACCCAAGCTCAATCTTGTCCCTGACCATATCAATTGGGTTCCACAGTAAAAGGTATGAATACCAGTTTAATTTTAACCATAAATGCTATATTGTAATAAATTTAGTTCAGCTATTACAAAATCGTTAGTTCAGTTAATTTGTTACTCAACAAGTGGTAGACAAGAAGTGACATTTGCATATTCTTGATTGTCACATCACACCTACCACTCAGAAACCTACCACACGCATTGAATGCCAAGTGATGGGTCTTAAATGCAAAGTAAACCATCATTATACATCTATATACAAGATTATAACAATATTATTTCCCAAACATTTCTACATTAAACTATTAAATATCCCTAACTATAAATACTACACTTGGTGCATTAAGTCAACTACCCTCACTATTGTCAACTAAACTTTGTCATTTCAACAAATAATTATTCTTTCAAAGCCCTGTCTGACTTTACCATCGGAGAACCCTTGGTCAAGGACCCTCTCCAGCCATTTCTTTAACTTCCCTTTGTTTTTTAGGCCCTTCTAGTTGAGTTCTGTTGGTGTGGTGACAAAGCACGAGGGTATCTTTTTATCCTTACACAATGCTAAAATTGTATTTGGAACAAAGGTCTATCATGGTAAAAAAAAAAAAAAAATTCTAGAACATCAAAATTCAATCAAGAGTAAATCAATGAGAGCAAGTAAGACAGATGTATATGAAAAACTTAGTGGTAGACCTTCAAATCTTGTATCTTTAAAAGAATTCAATACAATGATTAGTGATTGTGGCATCATTAACTACGATATAAAGGCAGCAAGTATACCTAGTCGAATAACCAAGAAGGTGAGGGCTTTTGTTTGGGTAAGGCTCTATGCCTCCTTGGAAAGATGAACCTAGAAAAAGCAACCAAGGCAGGTAGATGTGTTGACATATGCTAAGAATGTTTATTGAATAAATTAACTAAAACTATAGGAATATCTTTGAAGAAGGCAAAAAAGGGAGTTAATATCTAGTAGTAAACCTTATCTATATATGTTTATTGATCATGGTAGTAATTCTGCTAAGGTTACTATTGATTGAGAACTCTTGAAAAATTAAGATAATTATGCCTATGGAATTACAAATATAATATTATTAACCAAACTAATTTTCATAAGAATGCAAGATATGGCACAACTACAAGGCAAATGTTGCTCATCATACTCTAGTATGCATGGAGGAGAGAGAGAGAGAGAGAGAGAAAGATCTTACTCTTATGATTACATCAAACAAAATGAGGCCTATTTGGGTAGAAGCACCTGAAGTAAGAGTTTTAGGAGCAAACTCAAGATTTGGGGTTTGCCTAAGCTGAACAAAAAGTTTAAAGATAGAGTAGACTAAGTTGCAAAATTAGACTAAATAAAAAGCTTAAAGGTAAAGTGGGTTGAGTTACAAAAATTCAGGGTGTGCTAAATTTAAAAAAAAAAAAAAAGCTTTTGATCTAAAAATTTTTTTTTCTGGGCCAGGCTATACAACTACAACCCAGTAGAGCTTAAGGCTACATTTACCCCTCTTAAATCAAACACACAATGGCCTCCACTTCTTTTGCACCCACTACAATTACTAGCCCTCCAATTCAAGGCATATCCCCTTGTTAGCAGACTAAGCACATCTATGTAATTGTAGTCCCCAACTCCATCGTCTCCTTTGTGCAACTCAACGGTGCCAATACATCCCTCTTGCAATCTTATGATGTGCAACTCAAACTTTCATCGTTTTCAAACATTGCTAGTGTTGGGACATAAAATTGTATTGTCACGTGACCTCGACTAGAAAAGATACCACCCCCGGTGAGAATTTGTACTTATGTAGATTTGGACAATATAGTTTTGGTAGTTAGTTAATCTAATACACTCTAGTGCATCATCACAAAAATGTCTCTTCCTTACCAACCCCCTATCATTATATCATCACCAATATTTAATACTCTATCTCCTACCACTATAGTTAAACCAAGATAGTGCTCACAAATCATTTTATATCTATAAATACCATATGTATATGCAGAATTAGGGGTCTCTCTCTCTCTAAGTTTATAAGAGTTTCTAAGCCCTAGCTTAAATGTCAGAGAGTCTTTGTCATGCATCCCCTTTGACCATTTTTCTTTCATTGTATTTTATTTTTTTTTATTTTTACAAATTCACATTTGGAGAGGGAGCACGTTACGGTGAATTTTTTTTTCCCAACATTTGACGCCATCTATGGGAAGTATGTTGATTCCCATTCAACTATTCTACTCTATGGGCGAAATGGCAACTAACTCGTAAAATATTAAGATCGTAAATGATGGTTTATTGGTGCTGGGTATTTATTCTTTCATCTTACCAGGGGCACTCCAAGATTCTCACCAAAATAAATAATTTTTTTTTTCCATTTGTATATGCCAACTCAGATTAAATATATTCATCTAGTGGGTCTATTATTTCTCTTGATGGATGGATCTTCTTATAGCTAATTAAAAGGAATTTTTTCAAATTCTCACTGTTAGCATTGAAAGGATTACTTTGTGTATTATATAAAAAAAAAAAGGATGTATTGGAAGCACAAGATTCAGAATGAAGAATACTGGGGCATTTGTTCATGATTAGAGGTGCTTCACTCATGCATTCGTACGTCTTGAACTTGAATAGAAATTCAAGAAGTGTCCTGCAAATTTTATATCATTTCATTATTAAATTATTGGTGTGTTTGTTTCGGTTGGACTAACATATAAGTGGATATGTTAGTCCAAAGCATTAAAACTTCAAATTCCAAAGCATCAGCTCTTCCCACTATTAGTCATAATTATTTTTGGCTAGACACATCCTGAATATTTTAGAGCATGACTTACATTCCAATTAACTTGAAGCCAAGCATAGGCATTGCTTGATGATTGCTTTATTGACAAGAGGCCGTCATGAAATGCAGCTCATATCCCTAAGAAGCACTTAAAGACATGAAGCCATGCACCACCTCGTCATTGCCAAAAAGGCCTATGTCGGATCTACGTTTGGATCTACACTGACACATCCCAATGAATTGAGAAGTCAACATCCTCAAGATCCAATATTGAGATACATCATTGGCAATTGGTTTCTCGGTTGATGTAGCATTGGTAGTTGAATTGCAGTATATCCAATCAGAGGAGTGGAAGGAATTTCATCAGTGTTGCCAAAAATTGAGGTGCGTTAGTAGATTTGGATCTACGTTTTTTTTGTGACCTCGATGCGCATTAGTAGATTTGGGCTCGTGATCTTACGGCATCTAACAAAAGCTATGTTCGTGACCTCTCAAGACGTGTAACATGCGCGAAGTGATAGAAATGTGTTGACTGCTTTCCAGTTCTTAGTCTCCAAACTCAAGTTGGTCTCTAATTTCCCATCTGAGTTTGAGGGAGAGTGTTGACATATATAAGATATCGAAATTTAGAAATTATAATTAGGAAATTCTTTTCTAATTCATTATAGGTTTTCTTATTGTTTCCTATTCCTATTCTAATTTAATTTCCTATTTTTATTCTGATTTTACTTTGGCACCTCTATAAATAGGGTTGCTATTCTATTGTATTCAATACATACATTAATACAATTCTTTTCTTTTCAATTTTTTATTTCTTCTTTATTTCAACACTGACACATCCCAATGAATTGAGAAGTCAACATCCTCAAGATCCAATATTGAGAATACATCACTGGCATTGGTTTCTCGGTTGATGGTAGCATTGGTAGTTGAATTGCAGTATATCCAATCAGAGGAGTGGAAGGAATTTCATCAGTACTAGTAGTGAAAGGAGGAGGAGGATGTGGATATCTGTAGTAGACAGTGAAGCCTGGACGACAGCCTTAAAATGAGTAATAATTAAGACGACGGAAGAACTGATCTGCTATCATCTGCTGGTCAAGTTCACCACTGATGTTTTTGCATTTGAACAAGGTTGTCTCGGGGTCAAGGATGGGTAGTGGAGGGTATTACAGGAAATAGAAGGTGCCGGAAAAGAGGAAGCAAGTAATTGAAAAGCTCACAACTTCTGAAGCTTTGAGGTTTCTTAGGTTATTCTTGGGGATAATCATATCCCGTTCCCGGATTTCCTTGAATTTATACCAATCTTGTTGTCCGACCAATCGGATTCTTGGACCCTCTCCAGAACATTTTACACTACACAGCCCACATCCAGGATATTTGTCTTGGGGAATGGGAACCTGATTTTCCCTGTAGTGGTACTTCCACGAGTCGATGGACTCTGGACAATTGGGCTGATACTTTTCTGAAGCAGCAGCGAAGTTAGAATCAACAGATGAACCACAACAACAGGAAGGAAGACAAAAAAATGAGGAGAGGGAAACAGCCATCATATTGTACCCAATTAATTTTCATATACAAATGCATCACCCCTCATATACATCGCATATGGCTGGCAGGCAGAGAGAGAGAGAAAGAGAGAGAGACAGAGGAGAGAAAGAGAAAACCATCCAAATTGTCATTGCTAAAGACAAGTGTAAAGTCTTTGTAGCAAGTCTAATCAAAATTTCAATTAAAGTAGAAAAGCAATAAAGTTTCCTAAAAGAATTTAAATTGAAGATTTGGAGATTTCTACATCATTAAGGAGATTAAAGAATCAAGTTGTCCAAAGCTTTCAGAACTCTAATTAACATCAAAGTACTGCATAATACAAATTCTATTTGAACTCGGAAACAAGTTCTGGACGTAGAAGAAACCAATATAACTCGCAGGCACGACGCAGGAGCGCACCGGTGTGCCCCTAGTTCATGGGGATCCCACAGGAAGTGTGATGGTGCACTAGTATAATTTTCTAAAGCATTATAAATTATAATACAAGTTGCAGGCTGGAGGATGGGAGTGCGAGGGATCGAGCTACGAAGATTTTACACGGATTCAGTTTCCTATTTTGCCAAGACTAGGGCAACCTTTGTAACCTTATATATATGGACCCGACTCTGTAAATAAGGGAGTTGAGGGTACATGTTGTAGGGGTCTAGAGAGATTATTCTCATAAGCTTTAGGGTTTTTCTCTAGATTTTTCTCCTTCTTTCTAAAACTCTTTGTGTGAGACAAAAAGACTACTTGTAGGATTTGTCGAGTGAGTCAAGCAAGATTGTCTAGGGAATTTGTGCGAGGGAGTCGTAGTAAATTCTAATTGGATCTTGTAACCCGTTAATAGTAATGTTTTCAATCGAGGTTTTTCTCCTATGAAATGGTTTCTTCTTTATTTCATTGGCTTATTTTATTCTTGATAAGTGGGTTATCATTTTCAACAAAGTTAGACTCTACCATAGGTCAAGGTCACTTGGATTTGGATTGTTATTATTGTTAGCATTGGAAGACTTGCACACAAACTAGAATAAAAATTAGACCCAAACCGTGGCTTCTCTGCCTCTTCATAGCATAGATAGGAGATTAATGGTCGGTTAGCCTTTTCAGGAGTTTCCTACTCATTTTCCTCAGCAAAACCTAACCAGAACAGAACCACAAAGACTTGAACGATTGCCGAGTCAAAGTCTTCGCCCCCTTTATTCTACTTTCGTAGAAGAAATTATCAAGAACTGTCTATTTTTTTTTTTAAGTAAAAATTTTAGTAACAATAGTTCAAATATTTCTTTACAGTAAATTTTTTTGCAGTGAAAAATTTGCATTAATTTTTTTACAGTAAAAATTATTATGATAAGCTACACATTAATTATATATATATATCCAAATGTCAGTGGCAACGGCCGCTGCTGCTCGACCAAGGGTGAATCTGCCCCTGGTTCAATGCGAAAGAAACTCATGGGAAGGGTGAAATAGATGGAAGGCAAAATAAAGGAAAAATAGGGAACTTAATTTAATAAACGAAAGGTAAAATGGAAAAGCAGTTATAAGATGGGGGCATTGGGGATTAATTGAAAGAGAACATCATATGCATATAAGTGAGTGTGTGTGTGTGTACAAGCAAATTAAAATTGCCAATTACCATCTTTTAAGCAATGGAACACTTGGTGGTCGTCTGAACATTGGCCGCTGTCATTGCGACACTGACGACATTCTGCTGACACATTCCATTGAATAAAGAAGTCAACATCCAATATTGTGAGTACATCACTGGGATTTGGGTTCTCGTTTGATGGTAGCGTTGGTAGTTGAATTGCAGTACATCCAATCGGAGGAGTGAGAGGAATTTCATTAATAGGAGGAGGTGGTGGATATCTGTAGTGGACAGTGAAACGAGGACAGCCTTGATATTGGGAATAATTAAGATGATGGATGTAACCTGCTATCTGCGGGTCAAATTCACTGCCGCTGATGCATTTTAAGAAGGTTGTGTTGAGGGTCGAGGGTGGGTAGGAGATATTAAAGGAAATAGAAGGTGTTCTGGGAGGAAAAAACAGAAGATCCAAGTCATCGAAAAATTCACAACCTGTAGAGCTTGTGAGGCTTCTTTGGTTGATAATGATGACTTTATCGCTGATTTCCTTAAATTGATACCATTGTTGTCCTCTGACCAATTGGATTCTTGGAGCCTCTTCATCATCACAATTTACAGTGAACAGCCCACATCCAGGATAATTGTCGGTGGTGAATGGGAACTTGATCTTCCCTGTGGTAGCACTTCCACATGATAAGTTGAAGGACTCTGGACAATTGGGCTGGTACTTTTCTGACGCAGCAGCGAAGTTAAGAACCACCAGATGAGCCACAACAATAAGAAGGAAAGCAAAAAATGAGGGGGGAAACAGCCGTCATATTTGTACCCAATTAATTTTTATATTCAAAACATCGATCACCCTCATATACACTGCATATGGCTGGCAGGCAGAGAGAGAGAGAGAGAAAGAGAGAGAGAGAAAACCATCCAAATAGTCATTGCTAAAGATAAGTGTAAAGTCTTTGTAGCAAGTCTCATCAAAATTTCTGTTAAAGTAGGAAAGTAATAAAGTTTCCTAAAAGAATTTAATTGAAGATTTGGAGATTTTTACATCATTGAGGAGATTAAAGAATCAAGTTGTCCAAAACTTTCAAAACTCTAATTGACATCAAAGTATTGCATAATACAAATTCTATTTGAACTCAGAAACAAGTTTTTAGACGTAAAGAAACTAGTGTAGCTCGCAGGCACGGCGCAGGAGCGCACCGGTGCGCCCTTAGTTCGTGGGGATCCCGCAGGGAATGTGATGGTGCACTAGTATAATTTTTTAAGCATCAGAAATTCCAGTAGGGACCGTAGGCAGGAGGATAGGAGAGCGAGGCTGTGCCAGAATTATTTTCTAAAACATCATAAATTCTAGTACAAGTCGCAGGCTGGAGGATGGGAGTGGGAGGGATCGAGCTACGAAGATTTTACACAGATTCAGTTTCCTATTTTGCCAAGACTAGGGCAACCTTTGTAACCTTATATATATGGACCCGACTCTGTAAATAAGGGAGTTGAGGGTACATGTTGTAGGGGTCTAGAGAGAGATTATTCTCATAAGCTTTAGGGTTTTTCTCTAGATTTTTCTTCTTCTTTCTAAAACTCTTTGTGTGAGACAAAGAGACTATTTGTAGGGTTTGTCGAGTGAGTCAAGCAAGATTGTTTAGGGAATTTGTGCGAGGGAGTCGTAGTAAATTCTAGTTGGATCTTGTAACCCGTTAATAGTAATGTTTTCAATCGAGGTTTTTCTCCCTGTGAAATGGTTTCCTCTTTATTTCATTGGCTTATTTTATTCTTGATAAGTGGGTTATTATTTTCAACAAAGTTAGACTCTACCATAGGTCTAAGGTCACTTGGATTTGGATTGTTATTATTGTTAGCATTGGAAGATTTGCACAAAAACTAGAATAAAAATTAGATCCAAACGTGGCTTCTCTGCCTCTTCATAGCATAGATAGGAGATTAGTGGTCGGTTAGCGTTTTCAGGAGTTTCCTACTCATTTTCCTCATCAAACCAAACCAGAACAGAACCACAAAGACTTGGACGATTGCCAAGTCAAAGTCTTCGCCCCCCTCTATTTCTACTTTCGTAGAAGAAATTATCAAGAACTGTCTATTTAAAATTTTTTTTTTTAGAGTAAAAATTTTAGTAACAATAGTTTTAAATATTTCTTTACAGTAAATTTTTTTTACAGTGCAAAAATTTACAGTAATTTTTTTACAGTAAAATTATTATGAAAAAATACACATTAATAATTTTTTTTTTTCTCAAATCTCAGTGGCAGCGGCCCGCCTGCTGCTCGACCAAGGGTGCATCCGCCCCTGGTTCAATGCGAAGAGAGAACTCATGGGAAGGCTGAAATAGATGGAAGGCAAAATAAAGGAGAAATAGGGAACTTAATTTTAATAAACAAAGGTAACATGGAAAGGCAGTTATAAGATGGGGGATTGTGGATAATTCAGAGATAACATCACATGCATATATGCGTGTAAGTGTATATATATAAGCAAAATTAAAATTGCCAATACCTTCTTTTAAGCAATGGAAGTATCGGAGGTCGTGTGAACATTGGCCTCTGTCATCATCGCGACACTTACGGCATCTCCTGACACGGCCCAATGAATGAGAAGTCAACATCGTCAACATCCAATATTGAGAATACATCGCTGGCATTTTCGGTTGATGGTAGTGGAATTCCAGTACATCCATCCGGAGGACTGACAAGAGTTTCATCAGTAGTTGCATGAAGTAGATTTTTGTAGTAGACAGTGAAGCCTGGACGACAGTTGTTATATGACGAATAATACGATAATGGAAAGATCTGATCTGTTCTCGTCTGCTGGGCACGTTCACCCACTGATGGTTTCTGCATCTTGAACAAGCTTGTGTGGGGTTGTCAAGAATGGGAAGAAGGGAATTAGAAGGAAATCGAAGGTTTGTAATTAAGGAAATTAGAAGGTTGTACTGGAAGGAAGGAAGCAAGTAATTGAAAATGTTCACCAACTTCTGGCGCTTTGAGGTCTCTTATAGTTATTATTGGGATACTAATGATTTCATCCATTCCTGGATTTCCTTGAATTGATTACCATTCTTGTTGTCCGACCAATCGGATTCTTGGGCCCTCTCCAGAACAATTTACACTACACAGCCCACATCCAGGATATGTGTCGTTGGTGAATGGGAAACTGATCTTCCCTGTAGTAGTACCTCCACATGAGTCGAAGGACTCTGGACAATTGGGCTGGTACTTTTCTGAAGCAGCAGCGAAGTTAAGAATCACCAGATGAGCCACAACAACAAGAAGGAAAGCAAAAAATGAGGAGGGGGAAACAGCCATCATATTTGTACCCAATTAATTTTCATATACAAATGCATCACCACTCATATACACTGCATAATGGCAGGCAGGCAGAGAGAGAGAGAGAGAGGGGGGGGGGAACCAAGTGGTCATTGCTAAAGACAAGGTTAGACTCTACCATAGGCCTAAGGTCACTTGGATTTGGATGGTTATTTTTGTTAATATTGGAAGACTTGCACACAAACTAGAATAAAAATTAGACCAAACTGTGGCTTCTGTGCCTCTTCATAGCATAGATAGGGGATTAATAGTCAGTTAGGCAAGCCTTTTCGCAGGAGTTTCCTACTCATTTTCCTCATAAAAACCAGAACAGAACCACGAAGGCTTGAACGATTGCCAGTCCAAGTCTTCGCCCCCTCTATTTTACTTCCATACAGAAGTATCCTATTTTAAAAAAATTGACATAATGTGTTGAAACGTCAAACGACGCGTGGAATGGAGAGAATCTTTTACGTATAAATATACTAGTGAAAAATGTCCGTGCTTTTGCACGGGCTGATATTAACAATATATATATATATATATATAAATTTGTTAAAGTAGTATTTGAAGAAAAAATTAGTCAGTGAATAAAAAGATAAAAAGAAAAAATAAATAAATAAATGCAAGCAAATAGAAAAAAAATATAAAACTCGAAATACATATCTTTATTTAAATGAATTTAAAAATATAAGAAAATAAAAATATTTATTAATGTATTAGTTTTTAATTTATTTAATTAATCTTTTACATTTTCTACTACAATTTAAATAAGAGAGAAATTTTGTCAAATAAGCTTAAGTGGATGCTAGAGAAACAATTGATTACATCGAATAAAATAATGGGGTTGTTTGAAGTAAGAAAAAGTGAGAAAAATTTAGATAAATTGAGATAAATTAAGAGTTCGTAATACGTGCAGTGAAAGAAAAAAGTTGATGTGATATAAAGTTAATAGAGATTTATAGAGTTTTTTGGAGTTTTTTTTAAACCAAACGACCCAAAATAATATAGAGAAAATAATTGTCAAAAAATATTTTATTCTTATTTAAATAAATTAAAAAAATATATAATAAACACAAAATATTATCAATATATTTAGTTTTCAATTTCTTAATTTTCATTCATTTTTCCTTTTATTTTTCATCATAACCCAAACAAAAGAATGAATTTGATATATGCATCACTTTCCAATTCTTTTATGTCGAGAGAGATGTGTGAGAGAGAAAAAATTTTGATAAAATAAAATAAAATAATAAAAAAGATGAAAAATAATTAATGAAAAATATTTGAACTTGTCAAAAAAAAATAAAACTTTAAAAGCCAAAAAAAAAAAAATTGTGTTTGGAGTAAAAATTAGGTGAATAAAAAGAAAAATGAAGTAAAAATAAAAAGAAAAGATAGAAAACAATGAAAACTCATAAAATTCTTAAATATATAAAATGTATTAAAAAATTAAAATAAAAAGCATTAATTAATATATTAATTTATTTAATTTAATTTTTTATATTTCATTCATTTCCTTTACATTTTGTATCATAACCTAAATAAGAAAAGAAATTCTGAATTCTTATCTCTTTCATTTTTCAATTTTTTTTTTTGGGTTCACATAGAGAGAGATACAAAGACACACGAGTGAGAAATAAAAAAAATTAAATAAATATGAAATAACATAATAAAAATATAAACAATAATTAAAAAAATAATATTTGAGTTTATCTTAAAAAACCAAAACTCTAAAAAAAAAAAGGAAATAGCAACACTGAAGGATAAATATATATATATATATATAAAATAAGGGCAACAATGAAAAAAATTGATAAAAATTATACGTTGAAAGAGTATTGACAATTTATTATTAAAAAAACGCATCAATACTCAAAGGACAAAAATATATAATATATTATATAATAAGGACAAAAATGAAAAAATGATAAAATATATACATTGAAAGTCCATTGCGGCTTATTTTAAAAAAAAAAAAAAACATAGCAATACCTAAAGGACAAAAATATATATAAGGGCAAAAATGAAAAAAAAATGGTAAAATACGTACATTGAAAGTGAATTACAGTTTATTAAAAAAAATATAATAACACTGGAATGATAAAAAAATAAAAATAAGAACAAAAATTAAAAAAAAAAGTAAAATATGTACATTGAAAGTACATTGGGTTATTATATAGAATAGATTTATGGAAAATAGAATACACATAGAAAAAAATAAAAATAAACATTAAAGAAAAATAACTCTTAAAAAAATAAAAAAGAGAGAAATAGAAAGAAGGTGCCAAAATAACCATAAAACGGTAATAAACCTTAAATAGGAAGAAGGTTAAAAAAAAGAAAATAAAAAAATGGTGCCAAAATGCCTTTACTCTTATTAAAAAAAAAAAAGGAAAGAAAAGACAAAATGGTGCTAACTAAAACACAGTAGGGTATAATTGAAAAAAATAATGCCAAATCAAAAGCCACATCCCTGTATATTATCTATTCTTTACTCTTAAAAAAAAGCAAAAAAATAAATAAAAACCAAAAAAAAAAAAAACGAAAAAAACAACAGAAAAGACAAAAGGCAAAGTGATAATAAGGTTAGGTTAGGAAAGGAAAATAGTTGGTTTATTTTTTATAATAGTTAAGTTATTTTTAATTAAATAAGTCAGCTATTTTTGTATTTAGAAATGAAAAAAGTAACTTTTTTTACGTGACTTTTTAATTTTAGTTAATTAACTTTTTACCCTTAAAGATTTAAAAAAAATTAAAATGTAAAAAGATAAATCTAATCATTTTACAAATAAGTAAATAAATCAATTAACTCTTTCTTCTCTAATGATACCTAAGTAAAAAGTAATAGGGGTATAACCTGAAAAAAATTAAAGACGTTGAAAGCCAATGCAATATTCCCCCTTATATATATATATATAGACTAGTGAACAATGACCTTGCAAAGCAGGGGTTGATATCAAGAAAAAAAAATATAAATTTATTAAAATTGTATTTGAAGAAAAAAATTAGTGAGAGAAAAAAAGATAAAAGGAAAAATAAATAAATAAAAATACAAACAAGTAGAAGAAAATATAAAATTTAAATTATATATTTTTCTTTGAATGGAAATAAAAATATAAGAAAATAAAAATATTCATTAATGTATTATTTTTTAAATTTGACTAATTTATTTCTTGCATTATCTATTACAATCTCAATTAGATAGAAATTTTAAATTTATATCTCACTATTTTTTAGGTGATAAATTAATAAGCCAAATAAAGTTAAGTGGATGCTAGAGAAAAAAATTAACGAACATTGAATAAAATAATAACGAGACATACAACTACGAAAAAAATATTTTATCTTTATCTAAATGGATTAAAACTTATAATAAAAGAAATTCGATAATATGAAATAAAATAATAAAAAATAAGAAAAAAACAATTAATAAAAAATTTAAACTTGTCACAAGAAATATAAACTTTAAAAGGAAAAAAAAAGTATGTTTGGAGTAAGAATTTGCTGAAAAAAATAAAAATAAAGTAAAAATAAAAAGAAAAAGGTAGGAAACAATGAAAAGAATCACAAAATCATTAAAATGGATTAAAAAATTAAAATAAAAGATATTAATTATTATATTAATTTATTTAATTTAATTTTTATATTTCATATATTTTTTTGTTACGTTTTGTACCATAACCTAAATAAGAAAAAGAATTTTCAATTCTCATATTTTTTTTTTTTTTGACAAATTCTTGATCGAGATACAAGTTAAACAAAAGAACAAATTTTGAATCCTTATCCTTTTCTCTCTGTTTTTTTTTTTTTTTTTTTTTTTTACATGTAAAGAGATATACAAGTACACAAGTGGGAGAGAAAAAAATTAAATAAATAGGAAATAACATAATAAAAATAATAAAAATAATTAATAAAATAATATTTGAGTCTATCTAAAAAAATTAAAACTCAAAAAAAAAAAAAAACAGTAACACTTGAAGGAAAAGAAAATATAAAGCAAGTAGAAAAATAAAAAAATGACAAAAATGTACATTGAAATTGTATTGCGGTTTATTGTAAAAAAATGCATTAACAATTGAAGAAACAAAAAATATATAAAACAAGGACCAAAAAAAAAAAAAATAGTAGCATATGTACATTGAAAGTCCCTTGCGGCTTACAAAAAAGATAAAATACAGCAACACTTAAAAGGATAAAAAAAATAAGTAAAATAAGGGTAAAAATGAAAAAAAAAGGTATGATATGTTTATTAAAAGCGTATTGTAGCTTATAAAATAAATATAACAACACTTAAAGAGCCAAAAAAATATAAATAAGAGTAAAATTAAGAAAAAAGGTAAAAATATGTATATTGAAAGTGCATTGCGTCTTATTATATAGAATACATATATATATATATATAAGATAAAATATAAATAGAAAAATCAAAATAAAAATAGATAAAAAAGTAACTCTTAAAAAAATTAAAAGAAACACACAGAAGGTAAAATGGAAGAAACTTAATGGGAACAAGGTCAAAGTAAAAAAAAAAACAAAAGCCAAAAGCCCTTTAGCATTACTCTTAAATAAAAGGGAAAATGGTAAAATAAGTGAAAAATAGTAGAGGCATAATTGAAAAAAAATGCCAAACCAAAAACCACATCCCCATTTTGTTATCGATCTATCTTTAAAGATATATCGATCTATTCTTTAAAGATAAGAAAGGAAGAACGAAAGAAATAAAGAAAAGAAAAAAAAAAAAAAAGAGAGGAAAAGACAAAAGACCATAACGGTAAAAAGCAAAAAGCAGTGGGAGTATAACTGGAAGAAAATAAGGACGTTGAAAGCCAAAGCACCGCTTCCACTTATTTTTTCTTTTTCTATTTTTTTATTTTTCTGAACAAAATAAGGACGCCTGAAAGCCAAAGCACCACTTCCACTTATTATACAAAATAGAAATAGATACATAAAGTAGGTTTATATCACCAAATTGCCCTTGTGAGAAACAAAGACTTACAATGGACTTTCGCTTTCGCAAAGCAAAAGCTCACTGCGTTGAGGTTGATATATTATTATAAATATGTAAGAGTGTAATTACTTTCATTGGCAGGATGAAGTAGTGGACTAGTCTTTGTGGGTTGTGTGAAGACCGGGGCAGAGAAAAAAAAACTCTGTTTAGCTGTACATCATGAAGCTGAAGGTGAAGGCTTCAAGGCTATTTGACGAAATTCAAATATCCAACCACGTCAGCCAAATCATGTTCGTTGATTACTTCTGGCAATCAAGAATAGAACATAAAATTTTCAAGGTAAATTAAACACGGAGGTCCATCAATCATTTGTTGTTGGCAAAGAACCCTATTATCTTCAAATTAAGGGTGGCAAAATCAACCCAAATTCATCAATCTGTCCAATTAAACTCATAATAAACGGGTTTGGATCCTATTATTTTACTAATTGGGTTGTAATTGGATAACTTATAAAACACCCATTTATAAACGGGTGCAGTTGGGTTATGAAACGGGACCCGTTAAAACACTCATTTAAATTAAAAAAAAAATTAATTTAATCTCCCTCTTTACACTGCTCTCTCTCTCACCTCTCTCTATCTCCAGATAGAAAGAGCACACACACACACACACAAAAACACGCATGTACACGCGTGCACCCACGCACATGCAAACACGCCCTCACACACAAGTGCGCACGCGCGCGCACACACGCTAATACACGCGCGCGCGTGCACACACACACACAACCCACACCCGCACACCACACGCACGCGCACACGCACACGCACACGCACACGCGCATACATGCGCTCGCGTGCACACACTCCCACACACACACGCACACATGCAAACACACCCACACACACACCCACGCACACGCACGTGCACACACACACGCGTGTGCACACGCGCACACACGTGCGTGTGCACACAAACGTACGTGCGCGTGCATGCACACACACACGCAAACGCACCCACACACGCAAACGCACCCACGCGCACACACTCCCACACACCCATGCGCATACATGTGCACACACGCGGGCGTACACACATGTACGTGCGCGCACGCGCACACACACACGCAAACACACCCACACACACGTGCGCGCATACGCACACACTCCCTATGCGCGCACGCGCACACACGTGCATGCACATACACACGCACACATGCGCGCGCTCGCACGCACGCACACACACACCCATAGAGAAAGAGAGAGTTGTTGATTTAAAATTGAATAAAAAATAAATTGATTCGTATAAATTCGAAATTAACTGAAAATTGTAAATAATATAATATTATATAATATGTATAATATTATATTAATTAAAATAAATATTGATGTATTTATATATATACACATTAATTGAAAAAAATTTTAAATTTTTTTTTAAAGTAAGTTAGGTTATAAGTAAATGGGTTGTTATATGGATTCATGGGTTTGTAATAACCCGTATTCAACCCGTCCATATCTAACCCACCTTTTTAATGGGTGAGTTTGGATTACACCCATTTAACCTTCAACCCGTTTAAACCCATCACTAACCCGCCCAACCCGCCCATTTTGCCACCCTACTTCAAATGCTACTAATAATTGTTTATTTTCTAAGTTTTTCATCTAATGGCATAAAAAAATGGATAATTTACACTTTGAACAATTTAATAGTAGTTGCAGGGACTTTCTTCAATTATTTAAAAATTACTACATTTTTTTTTTATAAATTTGGTAAAGAAAAAAATCAGCCCATTTATACAACAAAAATTTTGAATTTATAATTACATCATATTCTGAACGAAACTTTGTTGTCTATGTTTATTCCAATAATCAAATTAGATATCAAAATAGTATCCAAGATATTAAAAAGACTAGGAGTTATGTATATAATCCAATGGATTCAAGATGCTTGACTTTTAATATTTTATTATTTATTACACCATATAATTGCTAATCATTTTCGTTATGGAAAAAGGATAATTGTAGTTTTATTTTTGCAATAAGAATAAGTAAAAATAAGAATTTCAAACAAAATATACTTTTTCATTAGCTTTGTTTACAGTTTTCATAATTATTCTATAGGCAAATAAGACTATCACTACTAAAAAGAGAGTTTTTCCTCTACCGCTATAAGTAGTTGTCTATAGTCCTAAAGCGGTCATCCATTGTAATAAACAAACACACACCAACCATCGTGAGGGTGAAAATATAAGAAATTATCTTCTGCAGCAACCTATGTCTAGACATGGAAGTCCATCTTCACACTAAACTAGCAGTGAGAAGAAACAATGCCCAAACCATTAGCTGTAGAAAGCAACGTTCGAACTATCAATGGCAAAAGGACGTGCCAAACCATTCCCACACACCCCCCACCCAACGAACTCCAAACTTATGCCCCACTCCAAACAACATTCTCATTCAAACTTCATGGAGTTTGAATGCCAACACATATTTCAGCCTAGTAGCGAGCGAACTTGTGCATCCATGCCACCCATTGCCTCACATCCAAATATGCCCAAGCCATTCAACCGCCATTGTGTTTAGATAAGAGCTCAAAAAGCTATGTGTTAGGTGTGAAATGTCATGCCTCGAATTTCATAACCCAGGCATGATCTAATAATCGCATCTAGAGTCATACAATCACCCTAGAACATACAACAAATAATTAAAATAGTATAACAATAATATAAAGTCCTAGTTCATGATAGGACGACCATACTCCCACAAATACAGTATAAACTAAAAAATATTTACTTCAAGGAAAGTTATGGCACAAATTCATTCAATTTCATGAATTAGTAATTTTTGGCTTTTCAGTTTTCCTTTGAGTACCTAGTTTCGTACTTGGCCTCCTGAGAAAATTCCATTCTTCATTTCTTGCTTTCTGACAAGGTGAGCCAATTCATTTTTTCCCCCTTTTTCCCCAACACTAACTCAAGATATATACCACATATAAAGGGATTTATCATGAGCTTCGTGAGGATGTGAATCAGGCTTGATCTTTGGTTGGTCAGATGAATCAACTGGATATATGTGGCCATTCCAGTGAAAATACATTTGTCAACAACTTGGTGTGTAGTTAACTAATGCTCTCTCATAAAATAATTACACGGAGGCAGAGACCACCATCTCGTTGGAATATCTAATTGACTAACAATGGCTAAATACATCAGCTTATCTCTAATATACATAACTCTCTACTCAGCAACATGGTGTTAAAAAGGCGTTACATAACGGAATTAACACTTTCCGATATCATTAAGGCCACGTTATAAGGAGTGGAGCGTCAATCACACCATAACGAGTATTACAGCAGCTTTACATTGGTGCTTTCCTCAAAAGTGAAATCAACCCAAAAAAAAAAAAAAAAAGCAGAAAACATAAAATTTTATATCAACTGAAAACAAAAATTTTGAATTGAAACCCATTGATCTTTCAACAGAGATTCGAAAAAGAAAAACCCTAATTTTTGAACAAAACTCTAATCAAACTATGAAAATATAGAAGTGTTTGAAGAAGTACAACCTGACTCTTGTGAGAAATCAACAATTGTGAAATAAATAAAAGTGAGAGTTGAATCATTGAAGCCAGTTCGTATTCTTCCAGTTTTAGCTTTGAACTGAAAAAGCAACACAATTGGAATAGAACGAAGAGCCTGAAGAAAAGACAAGTGAAGAAGCTGCAAAGCCTGCGTGTTGTAAATGATTTGGGTGGCGGGTGGGTTCTTTGGTATCGCAATATCCATTAGCATTGATTGTTCGTACTTGATAAATAATAAATAAATGTATAAATATAATCATGATATATAACTAGGGTGTTAATAATACTAGAACAAGTATTGTTAATAACATATTTAATGCACTCTTTATATGTTAACAATTTTACCCTTCTTAAGTTAACAAAGATTCAAAACTCATATTTATTATCCTCCAACTATCCAAGATTCTACTCTTTAATAACTTTTATTTTCTTCTCTCCTCTTTTTTTTTTTTTTTTCAATTCTAGTGCTAAATTAAGGCAAAAGGAAATAGAATTATGTACAATTCTTGCCAAGGATTAATTTTATACAATATTTGAATCTAATACTTGTTGAGAAAAGAATAACGAAGAGAATTAAAAATAAATGAAAATGTATAGTTTATTTTATTTTAAAAAATAAATAAGCATATATCAAATATTTTTTGGAAGCAACGTTTCCAAACATGGTGCCCTAAATGAAAATTTTCGATTTCTGAACTTGATTGCATGTGGAAATTTCATGCCTCTCAAGGGGACTGATAAGGTATCTTTAGTGAGAGTTCATTTCACCTTTGCACCAGAGATTGGAGTGGCTATTGATGCTAGGAAGCTCATTGGAGATATGGTTCGTAAGGCGGTTAACAACATGCAATCTCAAGTAAGCTTACCATTTGGCACATTGTTATATATATTACTTAAGTGGCCAGAAATAGAGGAATCAAGATACCTTCAAATTCCGTGTGGGAAGGGCTAGAAAGGCTAGTTAGTGGTGAGTCAATTAATAGGAGTGCAGGGCAGAAGAGGAGGAAGATAGAAACAGGGTAGCTTCACAAGGTGGAACAACTTCAACTCCACCGAGCATGAGGCACCTACTAGTGCTACACCTAAAGCTTCCACGTGTAGTGGAAACTCACAAGTTCTAAAATTGCTTTGAGACATGCAGCCAGGGAAGTAGCAAGCACTTGGTTATGTGGAGAGTGAGATAGTTGTGGGAAGTTTGAATAGAAGGGTGCCAAGGATTGAGAATGGATAAGGGAAAATGGATGGGAGCACACCAAGATGATTTCCCTTCTCAAGCACCTCCACCACTTGAGTTATAGCAAAGTTACTTTAAAGCTGGGTCTAGTACTTTATATGATTTTTGTTGTATCAATGCCATATCATCTAGTCAAGATCATAGTTTTGGACCATCCAAGACAATGTAATATCATGTCCACTTCGTATAGACATATTAGGAGATTTGATCACTGAGTTTTAGAAACTCACCCCTTCAATTGCAGGAAATACTTTTGGATTAGCAAACGAGGAGTATAAGATGTGTTTTGGTCGCAAACCTATAGATGAACTACCGATTCTTCGAGTTATACACAACTTATGGATATTTACCTTCATAGATTAACTGTGCTAATTATTTGAGATTTAATGATTGCTTTTAAAATAGTTTTCTCTAAATAGTATATTAATCTAAACTACTTAGTTTGCATGTGTTTGAGAGACGTATTAGTTACTCTGAACTTCATTTATTAATTATATTGTACAAATTGATCCTAATACTTGACCTTAATTGTCATACTGTCGTCACCTAACTTCTAAAATAGAATTCATTTTTCTCCATTTTATTTAGTCCATTAATACATGCCAAGTGACCCTTGTATTTTTGCATTGCGAAAATCTGAAGCATTACACATGGTTGACTTCCAATCTTACATTTCTTGCACGAACAAAACATATAAAATTTGATTTTGATTTTATTCATGATCTAATTGCCAAAAGAAGTTTGCAGTTTGGTTTGTGTTTGTAAGAGATCAGCTTGCCTGCTTACAAAGTCATTGTCCTCCCCAAAATATAAGAAGTACAAGCCATTCTCCACGTACATGACCTCCTATTTTAAAAGCGTGTAGAAGACCCAGTCCAAGAGGAGTCTGACTCCTTTGCTGATAATGAGGAGAAGACTTGATCTTGTGCTCTAGGAGAAGACTTGGTCATGGACTCATATGATAGCTGTGCTGGTTTTGATTTATTAAAATTGTACTTTAACATTAATTTAGTTGTACAAATCTTCTATATGTAACCATAAAACCCAACCCCAAATGATAAGTGAAAAATACAGAATTCAAAGATTCCATTCTCACACATCTAGCTACTTCAGAGGAGTAAATAAAACTAACAACAATTCTATTAAAATTTAGTGGAGGAGCTTAATGCCAAAGTATCTGTAGACATATCTGCTAGTGTTCTTTGGGGAGAGCCGAAGAAAGGGCGAGGCGGGATTTGCAAGAACTCTAGACTTCCTTCTAACATATCCAACACCCTAGTCATTGCTGGCCGATCTGAAGGTTTAATTTGTATGCACCACAGGCCAACTATTGTCATCTTTCTTACCTTTTCATTTTCCTCTCCATTCAAAATACCATGTTGTCCAATTTCACTACTCAGTTCAAGACGCCTGTATATCCAATCTGGAAAATATTCCTCACTAGTATGATCTCTATAATCAATTTTCTTTCTCCCTACGACCATGTTCAATAGCATCATTCCATAGCTATAGACATCAGACTTGTGAGACACCCCTCCAAAATTTCTAGAAAAAACTTCTGGAGCAATATAACCAACTGTTCCTCTCATGCCCGACATTGATACAATACTCTCTTTCCTAGGGCATAACTTAGCAAGGCCAAAATCAGAAATTTTCGGACAGAAGTCTTCATCAAGAAGAATGTTTTGAGGCTTTATGTCCAAATGCAAAATCCTTGTGTTACAACCACAGTGCAAGTACTCTAATCCCCGAGCAATGCCAATCGCAATTTGATATAATGTTTCCCATCCTAATAATTGACACTCTACTGGGGAATTCTCATCATGCATGAACTTCTCCAACGATCCATTAGGCATGAACTCATAAACTAGAGCTCTTTTGTTACCCTCTAAGCAAAAGCCCAGAAGAGTGACAATGTTAACATGGGAAGTCTTGCCAATGCTTGTGACTTCATTAATGAATTCTTCCACATTACCTCTTGATTTGTTTAGGACCTTCACTGCAATGAGACCGCCAGTTTTAAAATTTCCTTTGTATACCGTACCATATCCTCCTTGACCAAGTTTTTCTTTGAAAGAGCGAGTCATTCTTCTTACATCTGAATAATTGTATCTTTTTGGAGCAAGGGCCCCCCATTTCTTTAAAATGACCTCTACATTTTGGTTGATCATATTTTCCTTCTTCCAAAATATAACTGATTTGCTAGATGTATCTCTCCTATAAAGACAGAAGAAGAGTACAACTATAACTATTCCAGCCGCTAAAACACCTGCAATCATTGGTACGAGGAAAAGCAAAGTCAAGTGTGGGAAAGGTACAAAGTAACTATATTATCTTTGGGCCAAGAAAATGCATTGGAAGCAATGCACTATCTAAATTCCCAAAAAAATGGGGGGGGGGGAGGTTAATTTATATGAAACTCTGTGTTTGGAGTTAGGATTTGTGAAAGAAAAGAAAAGGAAAAGAAAAAGGTTGGAAAGCAAATTAAATACAAAATATCAATTTTTATATTTACTTTTTCTTTTGTGGGGTAGGAAAATTAGAAGAAAATAAACCAACTTTTTTCAAAATTAATTTTTTATTTAATTAATCATATAAAGAGTATAGATCATATTTTCATTCTGTTGCCTTTCCTTTTTACCTCCACAAACCCATGTTCCAAACAAACCTTTAACAAATATGTAAAATAGCATACAAAATTCATATTAAGGAAAAACAAATTATTAATGGTGGTTTTTGCTGCCAAGATCCTTTTGTTAGGAATTCCACGCGTGAGTGTGGCTCCTCTTCTTTTCTACGTTAAGATATGCAAATAGCCATCCAAATTGCTAGCTAATTTATTGCACCAATAGGTGCTCCTTACCAATTTTATTTTGGCATTCTACTTTTTCTTCTATGTATATATTGAGAGGGTGAGGAAAAGAGAGGAAAAAAAAAGGTGTGGTGTGATGTGGTGAACCACCACCCTGTGGCTGGCAAGAGAAAGACAGACAAAGAGAGAACTCCAATTGCTCTCGGGGATGTAACGGGGATATAGACTATGAGACAGAGAGGTGAAGAGAGAGAATAATATATGAGAGAGTGTTGAGTAGAGATTGTTATATCTCCTCCTCTCTTATATATATATAGTGAAACTCTCGGATCACCAGTCATGAACGTAAGTAATTTGGCTGAACCACATAAATTGGTTTGTGCGGTGCTTGCATGCCTTTATTTTATTTTTCTGAACTTAACAAGTGGTATCAAAGTCTGGTTGGAGGCGATAGAGCAAAAATGGTGAGATTTTGCTCTCAGGTTCAGAGATGAAGTTGCTGGAAAAATCAAATTGAATGTACTAAGAGGTAGAGCTCGACAAGAGGAGCGTAACGAAACAAACCGTGTCAAAAATGGAGATCGAACGTGGCCAGAATCACCGTAGAAAATTTGTTCATTTGTCGGCGGAGAGTTACAGAGCCACGGAGAAGAAAAAAGATTAAAAAAAAAGAGAGGGAAAAGGAAAAAGAGAAGGTGTGGTGCTTTGGAAGGATATTCTATGAAGTTTTAGAGTTACCATTATGTCCCCTAAAAGTTTATGTAATTATCAAGTAGTCCCAAATATTTTGCAAATTTCAATATGACCCTAGAAGTTATTCAAAATTTCAGATTGATCTCAAAAGTTTTGAATTATTACAAAATGGCCTCAGAATTTGTAAGAAGTTGTAAGTTTGCCCTTGAAAGTTGTGGGAAATTGTAGCTTGGCCCTTGAAAATTCTGATTTTTCAGTGAAGTCCTTCCCAACATTTTTTCAGTGTTTTAGATCCTTCCACAAAGTCAAATTTAGGACATTCTACTTCCAAGTGTGTGAAGTGAAGATGGCAAAGTCTACAGCAAGCATATATGGATACTTTGAGCAACCATGGAGGTACCTTAGATGAAAAGTATTCTTTTTCTGCAGTAGATATGGACGACTCTTGAATTGTAAAGGTTGTCAAGTTTGCAAAGGTAGAAGAAGAAAACCAGAGGAAGCTGAAAGGTGAAAACGACGAGATAGAAAAATGGTGGGATGGTTTTAACGAATTCCAAAGTAGGATCTCTAATAGATTGAGGCAAACACGTGTGAAGTTGCAAAGGAGAAAAGCCAATCGCCAGGAGCAACAGTTTTATGGAGACTCGATCAGTGATACAACTATGCTACACGGTGTTGTATTGGTACTGTACAAGATGAGCGATAGTGTTAGCAGTTGGAACTTACTGCTTGAACATAGGTCCGGTAGTATAGTGAGGCAAAATGAATAGAGGATGCAACGATTGTACGGACGCACACGAAATAGATGCAAGAGTACTCGATTGGTATCTAACGGGGTACAAGAGCACCAGTAATGTATTGGAGTCGAATGGTGTATGGAAATCTAGCCAGAGATGATGATATGCAATTGGTTTCTTAATTGATGTTTTCACATTAAAGCTCAGAGAAAAGAGAAGAGAATGTTAGTAGTATTGGCTTGGACGAAACTAGATAATCTCTTTCACTCTTGAAGGAATTAGTGATGGATTCCTCTCAAAGAAGAGCACTCAGGAATGTTGGAGAGATGAGTCACACGACAAACCTAGTGGGAGGTGTGAGGCATCCTAGGTTGGGGTGCGGAAGAAGGCATCCCAACAAAGAGTATAGGCATTCTGATTGGGAGTGCGGTCGCCTACGAATGAGGGCAAGATGTTGACGCCATTTGGTGACTAGGTGAGATGATGGTGTACTTTGTTAGTGACAGAAGGGAGCACAAACTTGATGTTTTGGAAATTCCAAGAAGTGCAGGATTGTTAAGACAATAGACGATGGCGAAGTTGAAGGCTTTGCATAGCACTCGAGTAGGGGTGCTAGCTTCTCATATGATAAAGATGTATGCAACGATAATGAAACATTGCAGAAAATTAGATTTCAATTCTGATACACATAACTGAAGGCATTTTGATATTTGGAGTGTAGTTGAAGTCTAACTATGATAAAGCATAGCTGATAAAGGGCACTCAGATGAGAGAGTGACAAGCACCTCGAACAAGTGGTGTAATATCCATAGCTGAGTACTATTAGTGGTGTAGCCTGTGGCAGTGGCAGTGGCAATAGGAGACATCTTTAGCAGTGCAATGTAGCCAATGCAAGTGCAAATACGACAAAATGTTCCTAGAAGGTAACTCCAAGACAATTTGCTACTAGGAGGCAAATTATGCTAGGAGGATTGCATTGGACGTGACAAACCCAACCCCGTTGGGTGGATGGGATGATTGTTAGAAAGTCCACTCACATGGGTGGCTTCTTTTTTTTGCTATCTTAAGATATGTAAATAGCCATCCAAATTACTGGTTGATTGATTGCACCCTCCTTGTCAATTTTATTTTGGCATTCTATTTTTTCTTCTGTGTATATATATTGAGAGGGTGAGGAAGAGAAAAAAAGGTATAGCGTGGTGAATCAACACCCTATGGCTAGCAAGAGAGATAGATAGATAGAAAGCTCTCATGGGTGTTAAGCTATCGAGGATAGAATGGGGATATAGACTGTGAGACAAAGAGGTAAAGAGAGAACAATATATGAGAGAGAGTTGAGTAGAGATGGTTATATCTCCTCCTTTATAATTATATATATATATAGTGAAGCTCTCGGATCACCGGCCGTAGATGTAGGCAATTTGACTGAATCATGTAAATTGGTTTGTGTTGTGCTTTTATACCTTTATTTTATTTTTTCTGAACCTAACAACTTCTGCTCCGAAGAATATATAATTCTACTAGCACGATGGAAATCAATATGAGAAATTATAATAATAGTTCTCACATAAAAATAATGTGGCCTATCCTCCACATTTGAAGAGTTAAATCATTATCCTGCCTTACTAACAATTTCACAAGCTTATGATCTCCTATTTATTGTTAACTTTCTCCTTAAGGGCATTAAAACTCTTAGTTGTCACATAGATATATTGGGCTCTTCCAAGCTAAAAAGTGACATTCATATTCAGAGTTTAAATTTGCTAGTTGTTATTGTTGGTATGAAAATAACCTTGGACACGTGGCGTGTTGCTGAGCGACGAAGGAAAGTGCTCGGGGAGGCTAAAGTACTTGAAAGAAGACTAAAGTTGGGTCCTGCCTCGTTTTCGAATTAAATGAGTTTGAGTTCTAACCATAAATAGCGAAATAGTCATAAATGAACTAACTTAATTGCTTAAAAGTTAACTTAGTTAGTTTATCTCTTTACAAGAAGCAGACAGAAATGACATTTGGGCATCCAAGAAAGCAAACCTAGTCAGTTTAGACGCTCATTTTGCTCACGCGCATTAAATGAGAATAGAAAGGCATTTAAAGAGACAGGGATTACTGAGTACTATAATATATATATATACAGGATACACAATGATTACAATCCAATCATTTATTATTAATTAATTTATTTATATTATCCAATTATAAATATAACACTTAGCTCCAAGAACTGGATACACTCTCTATTGTCAACATAACGCTATTTTCCTAATCTTTCCAGTTGACATGGAGGGCAAGTTCTGGCAAGGAAAATTTTATTACTGCACATTTGGCGTCCACTGTGGGGCATGTTTCTTTGTTCCCCACGATACTGAAGTACTCTTTCACTTAATTTTCCATCCGTAGATTAACGATGGCTTCTGGTGGAAATTTAACACCACCACAATCACCACAAGGAGAAGCAGATGTACAAGTGACCAAGCAGAGAAGGAATGTCCTGGCGATCATGACCCCAAGTTAGGCGGTGAGGAAGCAACGGAGAATTACTGATCAAGAGGTAGTGAGAAGAAGGTAGGGGTTATGAGATCTTGCGGAAGCAAAACAAGCGAAATTGGAGAAGATCCTACAAGAATTAAGGAAGGAGAAAGAAAAAGGGGTTGATGATGAAGGGCCTAGTTCTAGTGCAAATGACAATTATGATATGCTATATGACAATCAGCCTAAAGTGCACCTTGGAAAGAGAATGGAAAGCTATGCTGAGAAGGTTCTGAGTTCAAGGTGTGAACCTAGAACCGTCCCCACAATTACTCCCAGAGTTGAACCATTGGGTACACACTCTGCCCGTGTTCAACGTCAAGAGTCGATGCAGCTACAAAGGACCAAGGTGACGAAAACTCAACAAAAGGATGATGTTCTTGGGAAGAAGCATCCTGCCCCAAAGCAGCAACTTGATGGTGGAGAAGGTTCTTCAAGCGATGAGGTCACGCCCGCAAAGGCAAAGAAAGCAGGCAAATCTAAGAAGGGGGAGAAGGCACAGGTAGAGGAATGGGAGAGTTCAAAACAATCCACTCGTATGATGGCTAGGAAAGCATTGGGGCGAATCTCTGCCTCCCCTTTCACCAGTGACATTACTAAAACAGAGCCTTCTAAAAAGTTCTTCACTCCCCGTTTCACAATGTATGATGGGAAGTCGGACCCATTGGTACACTATAGACATTACATGCAGGCCATGACGCTTTGCAGCTGGAATGACGAGCTCATGTGCCGTGTGTTCCCATTAAGTCTTGGACTCTAATGGTTTTACAAGTTGCCACCAGGAAGCATCAACAGCTGGAGGCAACTTGCAGAAGAATTTGTCGCCAGGTATTTGGCTAATGCAAAATAACCAAAAACTGCTGACATGCTTCTTACTATGAGAAAGGGAAGCAATGAGGGCCTCAAGGGACTATTCCCAGAGGTACATGGAGATGTACAATGAAGATGAAGGATGTTCTGAGCAATTGGCAGTCACTTCATTCAAACTAAGGCTACAGAAAGGCGAAAAAGCTATGGCTTTCTCTAACAAAAAAGTCAGCACTGAATATGTCAGATCTGATGTGTTGCATTGAGAAGTATGCTAAAATGTAAGATGAGATGAGGGTTGTCGACCAGAAAGAAGCTAAACCCTCTGAGTCCAGAGAGGTAAGCAGCGGGAAGGGAGAAGAGAGTTTATCAAGGATAAGAAGTCAATTTTTGAAGCTGTTAACACAGTATTTAAGGAGCCAATCTTCAAGATCGTCCCCCTCATTAAAGACAAGCCCTACTTAGATAGCCAAAGAAGTTACCTGATTTCCAAGGCAGAGAGACTCATAAAGCTTACTAGTTCTTATCATCAGGATAGGGGGCGTCGTACGAGAGCGTGTCGTTCCCTACGGTATCTTCTGAGGATTTGGTGAAGGAGGGCCACCTCAAAGAATATATTGATGAGACAAAAATGTACAAGGAAACCCAGTAGCCCTGAGCTCAGGGGAGAAATTAGATAGGCGAACAAAGAAAGGAACGCTCGGAGGAACGAGGCGGTGATGAAGGAGACAATCAACAACCCACAAAGGTAAGGCCAAGGAGAAAAGTTCATCAACTAGCAGTTATCCATGTTATTCACATGGTGAATCACCCACAAGGTATTGTTGCCTGTCCAAGGGGTGATGACCAGTGTACAGGCAAATTTGGACAAGTATTAAAAGTTGATGCCACCTCAAGCAAGTGTCTCAGAAGAGAAACTGCTCAGGGAAGTCTCGTTCTTTGAAGACGAATGTGATGGATGCAACGGCCACATAACGATGCCCTAGGTGATAACTCTGAAAATGTTTGGTACTAATGTGGAGAGAATTCTAGTTGATGTAGGGAAGCTCAACTGAAGTCATGGTTCTGAGCTTATTCAAAAAGTTGGGACTAACGAAGGAGAACTTGGAGCCAGTCGAATCCTCACTTATTAGATTTAACTTTGCCCCAGTTTGGCCTCTCAAGAGAATCATCATACTAGTTCGGGCAGGGCCAGTAGAATATGAAATGGAATTCACAGTTGTAAATGCACCATCTTCCAATAATGCCATAGTGGGAAGATCGTAGATTCATATGTCGAAGGCTGTCCCCTCGACTTATCGCTAGATTCTTAAGTGTCCATATGGTGACGAAGTGATCAAGATTAGAGGGGATTACGACATTTCAAGGAGGTGCTTCACTGCATGCTCTAAAGTCTAAGCCCTTGCTCGAGTAAGTCCAACTAACAGAGATGCCAGAGGACATGTCGAAGATCGACGATGTTGGAGGGGATCTAGAGAAGAAAGCTATCTAGAGCCTAGAGAAATTCTAGGTGGGCTCAACCAAAGGTGAAAGATTCTTTAAGTCTAGGTGGGCTCAACCAAAGGTGAAAGATTCTTTTTAATCGGAGCAAATCTAACTGCAAAGGAAAAGCTGGAATTGACAGAAATGCTTCTGAAAAAGATTAGGACTTTTGCTTGGACACCCCCAAGAAATGCCGGGGATTTCCCCCGAGGTCACGAGTCACAAGATAAATGTTAATCCTAAAGCCAAGCCAGTCATTCAAAAGGCAAAGAGGTCTACCCTACAACACGCAGAGGCGGTCATTAAGGAGGTCAGCAGGCTATTAGGAGTAGATGCCATAAGGGAAGTGTCATATCCTGAGTAGCGGGCAAACACCGTGGTTGTAAGAAAAAAAAATGGGAAGTGAAGGGTTTGTTTAGGCTACACAGATTTGAATAAAGCATGCCCGAATGACCCATTACCACTTCCAAAGATCGACCAACTCGTGGATACCCTCCACTCTGCTCCTCTTAATTTTGTCAAAGTCATATGGGGCTGCGACCCCCTTAAAGAACTCATATGGGTAGAGAAACGCAAAATCTAGAGTCAAACAGTCGGCTGGGGCCCTCGAACTATGGTATCCTTATTTGTGGGATGAAGTCTGGAGCATCCTCTAGACGATGCCCAAGCCTGATTGTCCACAAAGGCACTAGTTCTGGCCTTCCCCCTTCGGCAGAAGAAGTTAGACCTTGAGTGGTCGAAAGGGGGAGGTTGAGGAGCCTTCCCAGTTGGTTTTAGGGGAACTGGGAGCAAAACCTCACTTAATACGCCGTCTAAATTAATATCTATTAAGATTGTGATAAACTTTCCACACACATGAATCAATGTGTGTATTGATTTATATACACAAAAAGGAAAAGACTATACAGCTTACCTTGGTGACCATTCGATTACCAAGTGTCCAAATACACTAACCATTAATGCTATACTAACTCTAATTATTAATGCTACATTAACACTCCCCTCTCAAGCTGGAGCATATATATCATATGTTCCAAGCTTGTTACAAATATATCTCACTCTTGCTCCTCCTAAAGCTTTAGCTGAACAAATCAGCTAGCTGATCTTTAGACTTCATATGACTTGTTTTGATGACATTTTGTAGAATCTTTTCTCTCACAAAGTGACAATCAACTTCAATGTGTTTAATTCTCTCATAAAACACTGAATTAGATGCAATATGGATAGCTGCTTGATTATCACAAAATAAGTCCATAGGGCTGGAATCCAAGAACTCTCAATTTTGTCAACATATGACGTATCCAAACTAATTCACAGGAAGTGTGTGCCATAGCCCTATACTCAGATTCTGCACTTGATCTTGGCACCACTGTCTGCTTTTTACTTTTCCATGACACTAGGTTTCCTTCCATAAAAATACAGTACCCAGTAGTAGATCAGTCTATCTGTTGCTAAACCAACCCAATCTGTGTCTATATAACGTTAGACAAGTGTATGACTGTTATCTCTATACAATAAACCACATCCTGGTGTACCTTTTAGATATCTCAGAATACGAATAATCGCATCCCAATGACTGGTCCTGTGCTGCATCAAGAAATTGACTTATTACACTTATAGCAAGTGAGATATTCGACTGTGTGACTGTCAAATAATTAAGCTTCCCAACCAATCTGCGATATCTGCTAGGATCTTCTAATAGGTTTCCTTTGTCTGCTAGAAGTTTTGTATTAGGATCCATTGGAGTATCCACTGGTTTAGTTCCTAACATGCCAGTTTCAGAGAGCAGATCAAGAACATACCTTCTGCTGAGAAAGGACAATACCAATGCATGATCGAGCAATCTTAATGCCCAAGAAGTACTTCAAGAAGCCCATATCTTTGGTGTTGAACTTGGTTTCAAGGAATACCTTCAGATCATGAATTTCTTGTGTGTCATCACCTGTGATTACAATGTCATCCACATAGACCAGCAACCATATTTTTCCTTGAGGAGAATGGCGGTAGAAAACAGAATAATCAACACCATAAAGTATTAACCCAAATTCTATCACAACATCACTAAACTTGCCAAATCAAGCACGAGGGGATTGCTTTAAGCCATACAACTGCTTTTTTCAATTTGCAGACAAGTCCAGTCTCCCCCTAAGCAACAAACTTGGAGGTTGCTCCATATACACCTCTTCGGCAAGATCACCATGGAGAAAAGCATTCTTGATATCAAGCTGATAAAGGGACTAGTGAAAGGTGGCTACAAGAACTATGAGAAAACGTACTGATGTAATCTTGGCCATAGGAGAGAAAGTCTCAGAAAAATCAAGACCATAGATTTGAGTGTATCCCTTGGCAACAAGCCTTGCTTTCAACCGATCCACTTGCACCATCAGGGTGACCTTGACATTATACACCCAACGATAACCAATTGTGGATTTCCTAGGAGAAAGAGTGATCAAGTCCCATGTATCATTAGCTTGAAGAGCTGACATTTCTTCTTCCATGGCATTACGCCACCTGGAATGGGATAATGCTTCAGACACAAAGTTAGTAACAGAGACAGTGGACAATGATGAAACAAAGGCATAATATAAAGGAGACAAGGCTGTGTATGAAACAAAGTTAGATACAGGATGGGAAGTACAAGCCCGTTTACCTTTCCAAAGAGCAATTGGAAGATCAAGGTCACAAAGTTCTGGCTCGGGAGCAGGATCTTAAGACAAAATAGGAGAAGGTGAAGTGCTTGAAGCATTAGAGATAGACTCTAGATCTGGAACCACCCTCCGTCTGGTATAAACCTGTAGATCAGGACGAGAAAGACGAAAAGGAGAAACCAAAGGCAAAGGGAGACTCTCATTTAGATCAAAAACAGAAGAAGCATTGGAAAAGAATGGGGTATTTTCAAAGAATGACACATCAGCACATATGAAATATCGATTGAGTGAAGGATTGTAGCATCTATACCCCTTTTGTACCCGAGAATATCCTAAAAAGACACATTTAATGGCACTAGGGGTCAAGTTTATCAACCCCACCTTCAAGCTGATGAACAAATGCAACACACCCAAATATACGTGGAGGAAGAAGAAACAGCGGTGTTTGGGGGAACAACACAGAGTAAGGGGAACAACCTTATAGAACAGAAGATGGCATTCGATTGATCAAGTAACAAGCTGTGAGAATAGCATCCCCCCAAAAGGGCTTTAGAACCTTCATGTGGAACATTCAGCAACGAGCTGTTTCAACAAATGTAAATTTTTTCTCTCGGCAACTCCATTCTGTTGTGGAGTACGAGGACATGATGACTAATGAATTATGCCAAGAGATGTCATAAAATCAGTGAAGGGTTTAGAAAAATACTCTTTGGCATTATCACTACGAAGAATCTGAATTGATACATCAAATTGAGTTTTTATTTCAAGACAAAAAGATTGAAAGATAGACAATAACCCAGAATGATCTTTCATTAGATAAACCTAAGTAAGTCTTGAAAAATCATCAATAAAGGTAACAAAGTACTTAAAACCCAACTTTGACATAACACGACTAGGTCCCCATACATCAGAATGTACTAAATGAAAAGGATTCGAGGACCTGTTATTGACTTGAGGATTAAAGGAAGCACAGTGATGCTTTCCTAATTGACAAGACTCACACTCTAAAGATTGTAATTGACTCAAACTTGGTACCATGGATTTCAACCGTTCAAAAGAAGGATGCCCCAGACGGCAATGAATTTCCAATGAGAAAGCTACTTAGAACATGACATAGATGAAGAAGCAGATGAACCAGACAGGTAGTAGAGTCCCTGAGCTTCATGCCCTTCTCCAATCTTCTTCCTTAGTCTTCAAATCCTGAATAATCAAAGAATCAGGAAACAAAGTCATTGAACAATTCAACTGCCTAGTAAATTTACTGACAGATATAAGATTAAAAGATAAGGATGGTACTAATAACACTGAAGATAATGACAAATGAGAAGATGGACAAGTGTTACTAACTCCTTTTACCGAATTGGATGAACCATTAGCTGTGGTGACATTAGAGATGGATGAACACTAAAGATTAGAGAATAGTGAAGATGTACCCGACATATGGTCTGAAGCACCAGAGTCAATGACCCAAGATGTATCTAAAGAGGTAGATACACATGTAGTGGGATTACCTCTAGTAGCCTTTGAGGGTCCTTTAGTCTCCTAGTCCCATGTTGAATTAACTTCTTGTCCTTTTCGATTTCCAAGAGTAGGAACATTCAATGAACCAGCTATTGGACCACGCGCCTCTTTCTTTTTAACCTCCGGTGGCTGGAAAATTTTAGTATACAATGAGATATCTGCCCAGTCCACCCAAGTCCTCCTTTCAACCCAAATTGGACAATCATACATTGAATGACCAACAATGATTCTGACAGCTACAAGAATTTTCCTGCCATCTTCTCTAACTCTGATTCTAGCCCATTTGTAACTACCAGTGGAGTAGAGACCTGGCTTAGTTTCAATGAAGCCTCCACAATAGTTTCCGATACTACAAAAAACACTTGCATTCTATAGAAAGACAGGCAGTCCCACCACTTTGTTCCAGATAGCTTTTTCATTCCAACCTCTTCTAGAACAACAAGTCCAACTATGCCAAAAATCTAACCACAAGGGATGCCCATTTATGAAAGTTAGCTCCTCCTTCATCTTTTCAACTAACTACTTGGATGGAAAAATAAAGAGAAATCTTTCCTCATCTAACTCCTTTATTTCTACTCCTCCAGGAATTCTCCATTTCCTATTCGCCCATGTTGAAAGATTAGCTGCATCCAGCTTGGCCTCCCCTGGGCCTCCTAATCTTCTAACTAAACATCTTTTTAGGAGCATACTGTTTTCTACAGCATCTTCATAATTGACGATGACATGCTGGTCATTATAGGTACTGCAAATGTTTGAAAGCTGCCATTTTGGAAGAGTAGCAACCTAAACATATGACTTGGATACTTTTGGGGCGCTAACTGTTTCTTCATAAGAAGAAGCAGTCTGTTTTCCATGAAAAACTTATTTTTTTGGAAGAGAAACATGTTCATTAGTAATAAAAATGCTAAGGATACTAGCTAAAGAACTCCAACCTGAACCAGATGACAGCTCTGGAATTCTAACTTGTCTTCTTTCATAAGGTGCAAACAAACGCAATTCTAGCTTTCTACTAGTACCAACTGGATTGAGCAAACAAATGATTTGGCACCTCCTCTGAAACAACCTAATTGTTGATAGCCTTCATTTTTCCTAAGCTATTTCTGACAAAGCTGATGCAGCCATCTAAATTCTTCCTCATAGATGACTAGTATTCGAACATAACCTCTTCCACGTTCAATGATTCTGAATCCCGCTTTAATCTTGTAATCCTTTTCAATCTCGATTGTAACATCTTAAACTTGAAAAGTTTTTCTAATTAAGCTAATTTGTTTGAAAGAGCTATAGTTTCTGAAAATATTATAATGGTGCATTTTAGCAGAATGACCCTTAACATGCACCGAGAGAATTTATATATATATATATATTTGGTTATATATATATATATATATTTGGGCTTCTGCATCATTCTCCACCCCTTAGAAAAACTTGACTTCGCTGAGTTGAAAATTTGCATACTCCTTCAATCGTTAGGCCACAAAAAAAGCTGATGTTCAAGTCATTCCCAATGTTCATAGACGCGCATCAGGGGTGGCAGAAATCTAGTGTCTCCACCAAGTCTTCTGAAATAAAAGATCGTGATTCAAAAAATAGAACCTGCAGATGTTAGAAGAAGACAAAAAATGGACCAACTTGTGGGAGAGATTTAGGTGTAAGAAAGACAAAATTCACAAAAGTATCATAAGTTTTAGGCATACTCTTCAACCCGATGGTACCAACAGGAAACTCAGTAATATCATTGGAAAATCTGTGCCTCATCAAGAGAAATGACTTTAGTAGTAGAAAAAATTTCAGTAGTCGCAACAATTTCATCAAGTGGCTTGTCCACGATTTGGTCATCATCCTCATTATCTAAAAAATAAAAGTCATCAAGATTAGGCTCGTAAATCAACTCTTCAATTTGATCATCATTAGGCTCTCTCTTCATTTTAAAGTGGTCATCATCAGATTCTCTGTTCGGTTCATCAATGACTTTTGAAATATCGATAAAGGCACCAAATAGAGGAGCTGAAGCTGTATTCGACATTGAATTCCACATTTGGTTAGAACAGAGGTGAGTAGGGTTGCTCGACTAATAGCATTCCTCCAATATGTCTAACCTCGCGTTCAATCTTTGAATGGCTTTAGTGAGGGCTGCTATTTGGGTTTGCATCTGCTTATTGTTCGAATGAGTAGACGGTAGTGTACTAATAATTTCGAATCTGTAAAAATGAACTGCGAGGTGTTCTAAAGCCCGCTAGAATTCACCGAAAAAGCCACCGAAACTTCGCCGGAGCACTGGTCAGGTCGTTAGAAGTCACCAATTCCAGTGGTGGGGTTTGCCAGAGCTGGGTATTGCTAGAAATGTACAAAAGTACACTCAAAGGGTTTGACGGTGCGTAAGGCTCGTGCAAGTGTGGCTGCGATGGCTGCGGTTGCAATTACAGCTAATGTTTGAGATAAACAGTAAGTTTTCGTTGGTTATGGATCGATTTACTCTGATACCAAAGTTAATGTAGGATAGAGAGTAAAGCAAAGAGAGAAAATAGAGAGAAAAGAAGAAGTTTAGGAGAGAGAGAAGAAAGAAGAAGAGAGGGAGGGAGAACAAGACACGGATCCTTCAATATTCAATTTTTCATATTCCTCAATGTGTCTAACCCTAATCATCTTAAACCTTTAAATAGGCTAATACATTCTCAAAATTACTAAAAATAAATCAAAATCAAATATTCTAACAAATCCTACTTAAAATAAATCTAAATAAAATCTTCCCTAAAATAAAATAAATGTTTAATAAAATAAAGTGAAATCTTAATATAAAATCTAATCTTAATAAAATAAAATCCTCATAATAATTATTTCATATTTTTTTTGGCTTCCCCATCACAAGTCCTCTCTTCAGGAGATTTCAACTATCAGTGAGGATATTCTTGCATGGAAGTCTTCAAAGCAATGGGTTTTCTCCTGGTGTAAACAAAAAGCCAACAATGCAGCTCACCTCCTAGCATCAAATTGCCTAAAAGACTCTATTCCACCTAAAAGTTCCTTAACTTGCATCCCTTTGACTTGTCCCTTTTATTGGATAAAGATAGCCCTATACCTTGACTTTCTGTTTGTTAATATAAGTGATTTCTGCTTGTTTCAAAAAAAAAAAAACACACTAGAAAAGAAAAAGGGGAAAAAAAAACATGAATCCGATTTGAGGACCAACCAAATCAACTCCTCAATCATGTTATTGAAACTCTTAATTCCTCGATACATTGATACCAAAGTCCAAAGAACAATCACTGGGCCATCAGTGAACTGAATATGAACGCTTGGAACTATTACACCACGATTTTGAATTGTTTTTAATATGAAAAATTGATCTTGCTTACGATGTTTAGGTCTCTCCAATGTTTAGAAAACTCCCTCTACGTTAAGTTTTGAGTAGCTTGGACTTCATATGGAGTCCTTAGAAAACTTGCAAATACATAGGCATTGAGTTCTGACCTTAGGATGGTTACCAACTTATAGTTTGACTTGGGTTGCATCAAGTCAGTTGGACTGAGAAACAAAGAATAGAAAACTTGATATCTACATGTAGGCATGAGATTCAGTCGTCTAGATGTCTTTCTGCACTTGGTATTGTTCAGCTCACATGAAACTCTCAAATACACCTATCAAGTGCTAATTAAAGGATTGCCAGATCATGGAAGATGCGTCCCTGGCAAGGTTCAAGGCCTTTGAAAGCTTCCCGGCACATGGGAGTGACCCCATTTGCAACATCATGGTCGTATTAATATACAATGTAATTATATTTTAACTTAAATTGAGGTTTGGCTAGAGAAGTAAATGACCCTTTCCGATTAGAAAGTCAATACATAACCCTTTACAATTTAGATTAAAATATAAAATTTACAAAATTTGTTAAATTTAACTAAATTTATGACTTAATTATATAGGTTGTTTAAAAGACATTGTTAAAAAAATATAAATAAATTTATTTATGAACTATGTTTTCAATCTCCTTAAAAATGGGGCGAAAAAAAAGAACATTTCAGTTTAACATAAAATTTGGTTAAAATATACTTTTATCGATATATTGATTTTTGCAAAATATTTTTTCCCAGCTAATTTTGACCTTTGAAGCACAAATTTAATTAAATTTAACAGATTTTATCAATTTTGTATCCACACCATGAATGAATCATATGTTAACTTTTAAATTAGAGAGAAATTATACATTTTTTTGGATCGAACCCCAATAAAGTGTAATTACCCCTAACATAGTCTCTGAAGGGAAGAAATGTTATATCAATTGGATTCTTAGGAATAAAATTAGGGCAAGTGGAATCTGAAATGTGAATTAATCCTGGAAAAGGCTTCTTATCTTTCTTCATGGGTTTTATATGTTAGCCTGCAGTTAAGCAAGGCTAGCTTGAGAAAAATACAATTAAACTAAAAGATACTAGATGGATGGAAAATTCAATAGAAGATCATGATCCTATTTAAGTACCAGAGAGAAATCTCGAGTGCTATGGTTGCTATTGCCTCAACAATTTAATAATTTAGAAATCAAATTGTTTAACAGAGAAAAATAAATTCAATTAAAAGTAGCACTGGTAGTCATATATGTTAGTGTTTGTGTATATCTTATTTGTGTTGGAAATCCTCAAGAAAGCACTTTATTTGTAAGTTTTAATTTGTATTAGCATTTAGAGTATAAAGTGTCACAATATTGTCCAATCAGTCGTGAAATTCAAGTTAAAGGTTCAAATATCATCAAAGAGTATTTGGAAGAATGCTTCTACTACAGTTGGAGTAGGTTGAAACCTCACAAAAGAAAGTATTGGGAGTTCTAAATCAAGTAGATCAAGTGGTTTTTGATTGGGGAAATTTGTATTCTTTTGTTTGAATCCTTGTAAACTTTGATTCATAGTGAAGTTTTTAAGTTTGATTCGCGTTAAGGATTCAAGATCTTTTGTCAAAGGGGTTTTCCTAATTAACAATCTCGTGTCTTATTGTAGATTGTTTACTTGGGTTTCTTTTTGGATCTATAAGCATTGATTTTCAAAGTGGAATTTGTAGATTTAATTGTAATTTTTTGATAAAATTAATTCTTAAAATCCTATTTTACCAATAAAACCTTGAAAGACAAGTGTGTGTGAGCAAAACCAAATCAAGTCCCCGATCTCTCTCTCTCTCTCTCTCTATAGCCCCTTTGTGTGTCGTGTGTTAATGGCCTACCCTGGTCATTTTTACAAGCCATTTGGGCACACCAAAAATGCAACTTTGCATATGGGCTAACACGTGATACTTTGATGGTTAGTTGGGTGTTTGGTAAAAATTTATAAAAGTTTGATTAGAGAAAATTGGTAAAAAATAGTTTTGTTTTCGGTGGAGAAAATGGAAAAAATTGTAAAAGTTGTTTTTTTTTTTTTTGTTTTCATTTTTTTTTTCTTCTGGTGTGCCAAAATCAAAATTCAAGTAACAATTTTCATTCTTACACAAACCTAAAATCCAAGTACATTCATTCTTAAAACAAACTTAGCAAGTACCTATGGGTCATCAATCCGCCAAAGACTTTACAGCTATCCTATTGTCACAATATACATGCACTAAAGAAATTGCATGTATATCATATATATATATATATAGGCTAGATTAGCACTCAGCATATTATTTCTTTAATTTGTTTTTTATTTCCTTCCTCTACTACCATGAATCATAGACCACTATGACCGACTGTTTTAAATTGTTACACTCTAAGAAGTATAGATATGGATATAGATACGCATACAATACAAATATAAGTACAGATGCCGATGCGACAATTTGAAAAAATAAGAATACGAACATGGTAGGAATACAGTAAAAAAATATAAATTTTACGTATTTTTGTTAGCCATATCTATGAATATACCTGTTAGAATATAGGATTTATTTTGTTTCCTTATTGAGTTGTCAAAGCTGTATTTTCTATTTATATTTCTTTATTTGATTTAAACTCTTATTATAAATATATTCAAGGGAGAAAATATAAATCACTTCAATTCTCTTACTCTCTTTTCTTTTAACTATACCCATAATAAAACTATTTTTATATACAAAACATAACAAAATATAATTTTAAAGGTTTCGACTACTCAAATCTTGATTTATCTTAATTATATAATTGAAAAAAACTGATAAAGTAATAGGACATGCCACAACATATATTTCAAAGTGTCCGAGGAGTATACATGTCTGATTCAAATATAAATACGACATCCATTTTGAAGTGTCTGTATTTCATAAGTTAAAGTCAATCCATCATGCGAAGAAATCTATGGGGCCGTTTGGCTCACCAAATTTTACCCAAAAAAATCAAATTTTACCAATTTTCTCAAACTTTCTCTACCAAACACAAAAATAATTTTTACCAATGCTCTCTAATTTTTACCATTTTCTCCAACTTTTATCAATCTTCTCCAATTTTCTCTAACTTTTTTCTGACTTTCTCTAACTTTACAAATTTTTAGCAAACACCCAACTAATCACTTAAATGCCACGTGTCAATTATAAGTGTGATTTTTTTTTTTTTTTGGGTTTTTATATGGTGCCAAATGGCACCTATACCTATACAAGGTAAAAATTGATATTAAAAAAGGGTAGAGAAAAAAAAGCAAAATTAAAGCAAATATTATTTGAACTTTTAACAATAGCATGATGATTGAAGTTAACTTTGTGAAGTTCATGCATCTCCCGTTAAGAGAAGAAATCTATATAAGAACAAATTAAAAAAAAAAAATGTGAAAGCAAATATTACTTATTTGTTTCAACAAAAATATGCATACGTTTAATAATCGTGATGTTCTAGTGTTAGGCAGTGGGTAATGAGTGGGTGGTTGTTGGAAGTGTGACGATTGTGATATTGTCGCAGCGATGGTGCCAATGATGGACTGTTGTGACATGGGAAAAAGGGGAACTGGTTTTATTGCTATGTGGTCACAATGGCTTAAGGATAAGGTGTGGATGGTGTAACTGGTGTTGATTGCAGGAACAATGAATCAAATTATCACTATATTTATTCCTTTTTCTACTTCTTCTTTCAAGTGCAGGATAACCCCAAGGGGTTATGGGTTTTTTTCTACCAATCGGGGCCCTCCCTTCACCACCCCCATGGGATGGTCTTCAATATTTTTTAAACACATTAAATAGTAATTCAAGATCTACGGAGACACAGTTATACACAAGATCAGTCAAGTGTTTAAGGAAATAAATCAAAATTATCTCAAATTTGAGGAGTAGTGTTCCTTAAATATGAAAAGACATGAATCCATTTCTTGATGCCGGATGGTAGGTATGAGCACGCAATGCAAAAGGAACAATAACGCCTCTCGATATAACTGAAGAAATGAGGTGGTGTGATTTAGCCATTCATACTCATGAAAGCAACAAGAAGGACAGAGTAAAAGTAGATAGGAAGGGGGTAAAAGTGTATTTTAATTGACTGAAGGTGGTGGATTGAATCCATAAATAAAATACAAAAACATGCAATGAATGTGATATTATAGGAATAAAGAGCTTATAAAATATTTATGTAACTATGTATACTCATATATACAGAAACTGATAATTAAGAGGCATAATACCTGTTACTAAAATCTATTTGTTCCATTTGTGGTTCCTTCGTCCTGCAAATACTATCAAGGAGAAAGACATCATTTAGAACCCAAAACAATAATAATTAGAAAATGATCGAACTATCAATTTATTCACTTTTTATATTTTGAATGTTAGTGTTGAACTAAAGAAGAGACAACACTTCAATTAGAACGTGCCAATTGAATATTTTAGATTATACTCTCTTGCATAAATATAGATGTAACCCCATATATATGTGCAAAATAATCAAAATACCTTCTTGACTTAAGCATTGGAACTTTTGGGGATTGGACGGGCCGAATTCATAGGGACATTGGCCTCCATTGTGGCGACACTCAAGACATTCACTTGACACATGCCATTTAACGGAGAACTCATCAGGGAAGAGTGAAAATATATCATTGCTGGCATTATGGTTGCTAGAGGAATTTATCACTGGTAGTTGAATAGACAAACAGTTGGGGGGAATACTGCCAGTGCCAGGTATTGGAACATGATAATATTGAGGAGGGGGACGAGGAGGAGGAGGATATTCATAAAAGACTGTAAAGCCTGAGCAGCCTTCATAGCTAGAATGATTACCACCGAAGTAATGATATGCCTGCTGCTTAAGTTGATCAGTGGCGCTATTGCATCTGAACAAGGTGAATTTGGGGGAAATGATTCTAAAGTAAACAGAAGATGTACCGCGAACAATAGAATCACTGAAAATATCACAATTTTTGGAGCGAGTCAGAGTTTCAAGCCCTTTGAGCTTTACGGTCTCATCATCCAAGAATTTTATAACTTCCAATGGCCCCCAGTCGATTTTCGGGAACAATTCACTGCATTGCAACGTAAACAACCCACAATGTTTATAGGTGAAATTGGAGAAAGGGAATTTGATCTGGCCAAGAGTTCCACAGTTGACGGACTCTGGGCAATTATAATGGTATTTGTAGGCAGCAGAGTGAAGAACGAGGAGCAGGTGAGAAACAACAAAGACAGAGAAATTGACAAAGAAGGGAAAAGCCATTCGTTCCAATCAACAGGCCAATTTAAATTAGCAAATGAACAAAAACAATTTCCAATCAGCAACCCAACCCAATTTAGCAAATGAACAGAAACAACATCATCGCTATAGAAGAAAGGACAGAAATGCTCACACTTAAAAGCATGGCCTAATTTGCAGGATGTTTGTGGAGCAGACAGACCACCATAGGCATAGATATAGATGGTGCTTTCTTTTCTGCAAACACGGCAAGTTGACATGAGACTCGAATTTTACCAAAGAAATAAAACCACCCAGACCCAATTGTCTATTCAGATGTACCATTTACCATTCATTCAAACGAATTTGGCAATTTTTTGGTACTTAATCTGTACAACTATCTTGAGTTCCAAAAATTTATGGAAAAACAGTAAATTTCTTTAATTTTTTTAATTAAATTTCGTTAAGTGTCACTTTAAAACTAATTTTTAGTAATTATTTTGAAAAATCAAAAACCAATATCCAAAAAAAACTCTAATAATTAATTGACACTCCAAATATCAAAAAGTTACATTTATGTAAAAATTTTGCAAAATTTGAACTTCCAAACGTGCCTTTGGCCTCTTCAAGTAAATTACATATAGTAAACACGCGGTTGTTAATTTTTTAATATTCACAAAAGGATTAATATTTTATTCATTAGCTAACCATTTTAATTTCTATGGTTGTGAAATAATCATTTATCATATCTTAGGTAGGAAGGGTGAGCACCGTTCGATTTGAAAAGTATAATTTTTGTAATAGAATCATATATTTTTAAAAATTAGAATGATAATCAAATTAATAAAAAAAAATGCACTAATTGATCACCAATTAGATCGAGTTATATAAATTTGTTACGGCTGGTCTAGTTATTTAGACTAATAAAATTAAATATATTTTTTATAATTTAATTATAGAATTAAAATAACAAATTATATAAGTCCTACTTGAGACTTAAAATATGGAGACAAAATTAAAAGTGACATTGATTTCTTAAAAATGAATAAAAACTAAATGTGTATTTAATATTGTAACAATTTTTTAGTTTTCTATGGCCTCTGAAATTTAAAAGACAAAGCCATTATAGGAGTAAATATTTAGGTTAATATTATACATATATATATTATATTAAATAATAAGTAAATTTAATTTGATTATTTCAATTTATTTGGTTTTAGAGTTTAAAAATCATAATCATAATTAAAATCGATAATTTTTATTTTTACAAAATATAATTGAATCGATAAATACTAAAGAAATAATTGAATCAAATTTTTTAAATTTAATTGGTATGACTAAAAAAAATAATTAAATTTTTATCAAATTATGCACACCCGCGCTAATAAGTGCGAAATCATATGAGTCAAGGTCTAAGTTCTAACACGGTTAGGAATTTGTGAAACACGGAGCATATAGAAAAAACGTGCAGCTGCAAAGTAGTCAAGACGATGGTCTCTTAGGAAACAACACGCCATCAAGGTCTCCCATGGAGATTGTCCGTTCAGCAATGTAAGCCAATCAATTCATGCTTAATTTCTAACCCCCTCTTTGGTTTGGAGAGAAAAGTTCGGAAAATGAAAATATAGAAAAAAATAAATTGAGATTAATTCATATATACATATACACACACTAGGGGTGTTTGGAAGTTCAAAAAAAACTCAACTTTTAAGGTTGATGTAATGTAAAAATGATAGGTGGCAAATTTTGATTGGAAGAATTTGAAAACTTTTGAAGTTTTTTGAGTTTTTTTGAGTGTTTTTTTGGCTTCCAAATGGGCTCACTATTATATAAATAAATTACTAGAGATATTTGATGAAATCTCAAATTTAATGAAATTTTAAATTTAATGAAAATTTTTATTTTTTCATTAATATCTCTTAACTTCCTATAACTACTGATATTTTTCATGAAAATAAAAGGACTTTTTTAGTAACTATTACGTAATTAAGTAAATTTAATTTTGCATAGTCTTCTTTAAATCTCTTTTTTATCACTCGCTACTTTTACATTTTTTTATCTTTTCTAAACACTCTTTAATTGTAAATTATGTATTTAAATGTCATTTAAAATTAATCATATAATATTTTACAAGTGTTTTAATTATTTTTTATTTTAAATTTCATTAGTAATTTATATAGAATTAAAAAATAAATACTTACTTAAAAAAAATCACACACATAGGAGATGCGTTGGTGCACCTACATCTAGGATATGTTAGGTTTGTGGAGTTTGAAAAATATTAATTCAATTCTGTTTTGGCCTTGCCTTAAAAAGTTGTGCGATCTGATTTGAATGTTAAGAGATATGGTGGTTAATAGGCTCTGGACTTGGCTTATTTTTTAGGATTTTTTTCTTTTGGGTATAAATACCTAATTTTGTCTCATGTACAATTGATTACAAATTTTGAAAATAAGAGAGATAAATTAAAGTTTAATGATGTTAGGGGTCTAATAATTGGTGAAGAAATCTACAGGAGAGAAATGAGTCAAACATCAAGGATTGTACCAAGTACAAAAATTAAGCAGGGGTAGAACATCATCTAGGAAGTTCGATCGTGGCATGTCCAAATCGAGATTTAGGAGCAAGCCAAAGTCTAATAATAATGAGATTCTGGATCCTCTTCAAGATGTTAGAATTGTGGAAAATAAGGACATTTTAGAAACGAGTGTTGAGCTCCTAAGAAAAAAAATGAAAACGGTGAGGATAAACAAAATGTTAATACTATTGAGAATATTGACGATGCTTTGATTCATAATGTTGATAATCCTCTTGAGTCTTGGGTATTAGATTTAGGGGCTTCATTTCATTCTTGCCCTATTGTCGAAATTATAGAAAATTATGTGAATGGTGATTTCTATAATTTTTATGTAGCTAATGATGAACCTTTGAGCATTGTAGATAAAGGTGATGTAAGAATTAAAACACAAACAGGGACTATTTGTGCTAACATTCCTGGTTTGAAAAGAAACTTGATATCTGTGGAACAACTTGATGACAAGGAATACTCTACAACTTTCATGTGTGATTTGTGGAAAATCACAAAAGAGATTATGGCGGTGGCTTGAAGGAAAAAGAGGGGCACTCTTTATATGATTACAAACAGCAGGGATACAATTGTTGTAAATAAAGGTGTAGTTGATACAGATTTGTGACATTATAAACTGAGCTATATGAATGAGAAAAGGATTTAAGATAATGTGTTCAAAAGGGAAATTGCTAGGGTTAAAAATAGTTGACCTTAGTTTATGTGAAAACTGCATCTATGACAAACAAAATAATGTGAGCTCCTGAAAGGCTAGAAGAACACTAAAACAAGGAAAGTTGGAGCTAGTTCACACTGATCTTGGGGGACCTGCTCTAGTTTCATCTCTTGGTGGCTCGTCTTACCACATAAACCTCATTGATAATTCAACAATGAAGGTATGGTTTTACTTTTTGAAAAATAAATCAGATACTTTTGATATATTTAAGAAATGGAAAACTTTGGTATATAATAAGATAGGATTGAAATACTTACGATCTGATAATGAAGGAGAATACAAATTGAAAGGGTTCATAGAGCATTGTGCTGATAGTGGAATCAAGATGGAAAATACCATCAGGAGAACACCTCAATAGAATGGAGTAAGCACATATGAACAGGACACTCAATAAACATGTGAGGTGCATTAGGATACATGCTGGACTACCTCAGACATTTTGAGTTGATGCAGTTAACACTACAGATTTCTTGATAAATCGAGGACTTTTTATACCTTTGGATGGATGACTTCCAAAGTAGGCTTGGAGTCAAAAAGAAGTAAATCTTTCGTTTTTAAAGGTTTTTGGTTGTATTTTGTATATTCATATATATGTTGCTACTATAAATAAATTAGAAGCTAAATCTATTAAATACACTTTCATCGGGTATAGTGTCGATGAATTTAGGTACTGATTTTGGGATGAAAAGAATCGTAAAATAATTCGCAGTAAAGATTTTACATTCAATGAAAGGGAAATGTACAAAGATCGATTAGGGGCAATAGATTCTTTTGATGTGAGTGCTCAAACTAGGGAGCTTGAATTTTTTAATTTAGATGATATTATTGACTCTGATGTAAATGATAATGTTCGAAATAATACAAAAAGTGTTACTTCACATATAGAACCAAGTACACATATTATAGCATTGAGGTGATCAGACGGATAACGCAAAACCCCTTAGAGATATTCCCTTTCACTATATTAGTTGTTGTTGTTTGATGGTGGTAAACCAGAGAGTATGATGAAGCTTTGCAAATAGAGAATGCGAGCAAATGGGAGTTAGCAACAAATAAGGAGATTGACTCACTTATTTTGAATGTCTCACATAGGAATTGATTGAACTTCCAAAAGGTAAGAAAGTACTTCATAACAAAAGGGTTTTATAGAATAAAAGAAGAAGCTGATGGCATCAAATGGTACAAGGCAAGGTTAGTTGTGAAAGGCTTCCAACAAAAGAAGGGTGTTGATTTTACAAAAATCTTCTCTCATATTGTAAAACTAACTACTACCAAGTTAGTTTTGGGAATTGAAGCTGCAAAAAATTTATTCCTTGGACATATAGATGTGAAGGCAACCTTTCTCTATGGTGATTTGGAAGAGAATATTTACATAATGCAACCACAAGGTTACAAAACGCAAAGCAATAATTTAAGTTTGTGTACAAGCTATAGAAAAGTTTGTATGTTTTAAAACACGTCCTAAGATAATGCACAAAAAGTTTGATAATTTCATGCATAAATTTGGTTTTTTGAGATGTTGAGCAGATCACTATTGTTATGCAAAAAGGCTTGCCATTAGCTATATTATATTACTTTAGATGGCATGTTAATTGCAGGTCTATGTATGGAGAAAGTAAATAATGTAAATAGACAATTGTTGGAGCAGTTTGCTATGAAAGATCTCAGATAATTGGGGAGAAGGTAGCTAGAACAGTGATGTTATCATAGACTAAGTATATTAGGAAGGTGCTTAATAGGTTTTGTATGCATGATACTAAGCCAATTAACACCATTTTAGCTAGTCATTTCAAACTAACTAAAGATCAGTCTCTACTACTGAGATAAAGCACACTTACATGGAGCAAACACCTAATGCTTTTGTTATTGGGATGGAATTGTATATACTAGGCCAGTATAGTACATGTAGTTGGAGTTGTGAGTAGGTAATATGAATAATCCAGGTAAACAGCATTGGAAAGTAGTGAAATGGATCTTTTCGTTATTTGCGAGGTACCTCAATTGTGGCTTTATGTTTCAAAAGATAAGGTCTAAAATTTCAAGATTATGTTAATTCAGATTTGGCCAGTGTTGTTGATAACAAAAGAAGTACTACAAGGTATATCTATACCTCAGGTGGTATAAGTTGGATCTCAAAGTTGCAAAAGATTGTGGCTCTGTTTATGACAGAAACATAGTATGCTAGTAAAAAGATGATTTGTTTATAGAGTTTCTTGTCTGAATTGGAGAAAGAGTAAAAGGACAGCATTTTGTATAGTGACATTTAAAGTGCTATTCATCTTGTGAATAATCTAACTTTTTATGCAAGAACAAAATATAATTAGTTGAGATACCATTTCATCTGCTCTCTCCTAAAAAATGGTGCATTATTACTTGAAGAGATTCGTGGAAGTGAAAATCTTGTTGACATGTTTAATAAGATGGTCACTATTGATATATTGAGGTTGTACATAGTTTCAGTTGGTTTGCAAGCTTAAATCTTGAGATTTTGTTGTTGGCTAGTTGGTTCGTACTATTAAAAAAGTCTGTACAATAAGAACATATTTTCTAACAAACTCCAAGTGGGAGATTGTTGGGCTTGTGGAGTATGAAAAACATGGCTTGGATTTCATTTTTGACCTGACCTAAAAAAGTTTCGCGATTCAATTTGGACGTTTACTAACCCTTAGTTAATTTTCTCTCTGGACTTGGCATAATTTCTAGGATCTTTTCTCTAGGGTATAAATACCTTGTTATGTCTCTTATACAATTGATCACAAATTTTGCTAATAAAAGAGGACATTCAACAATATCGTTGGCGTAACCCTAGAGGTGAAGCACATAAAATCTTTGTATCTCGATCATATGTGTGATTTTATTTCTCACTTTTATTCTTATTTTAGTCATTTTTGTTCACTCTCTTAGAAATCATGAAAATCTATTCAATTTTTTTCTAACAGTATATGCAATCCCAATATCAAAAGCCAAATTGGAGAGGATGAAAAGAAAATTTAAAAATTTTTTATTTTCGTTTTCTTCTCTTTAATCCAAATAGGTTGTACGCATTATGTTTATATTTGGACTCGTGGGATCGAGTTAGATTGGGATACCATGCACACAACGGGTTCATTTGGACCGAGGGTAGCAAAAGCAAAAGAGTTGCACCGTTTTTAAAATTTGAATCTATTTTATGTCTTCTACATTGTCTATTTTAGTAAAAAATATTGTAAATATATATATACACACACTTTGAGTAGACTCACACGATACACAAATCTTCATATTATATATTTTTAAAATATAAAAATAAAAAAATGTTAAATTGAAAAACTAATAATAGTTTGTATATTTTAATGAAATAAATTGACAAAAACATTAAAGAGGAACGGAAAACATATTATTATAATAAATGATCAAATAAAATTGTATTACTAAAAACTTGTATCATATTTAAATTTTTTTAATACATAAAGAAGATGCGTAAAATATAGAAAACTGAACCATTAAAGAACAATATTTCATAACCGAAATTAATCTAGAGAACATACCTTTTGATATTTAATCAAAATAAATAATATAATTTTTGTCTAATCTTTGTTAATTCTTATTATTCAAATAAAAGAAAATTTTAATTCCTAAGGAAAACAAATAAATTAAAGAATTAAAAAAATACAGATTTCAAGCTCATTAATGAACAACAAATTAAGTACCTTTATATAATTTAGTTATTCTACATATTTGTAGAATTCAAGTATAAATTAATTTATATAAAAATTTTAATTTATGTAGAATTCAATTTAGATAAAATTATATTATATATTAAGTGATAAGTAACAAAATAAATATTCTAGTCAATAACAAAATAGGATTGTATTTTTAAAAAACTTGGATCACATTTAGATTAAGGTTATTTTTTAATATTATCTAATTTTAATAAAAATTTTAATTCAAATAATAAATATTCCAATCAATAATCAAATAGAATTATATTTTTAAAAACTTTTATCATATTAGAATTAGAATTATTGTTAGAGATAATATCTAATTTAAATAAAAATTTATTCCATATAATATTGTAGTGACCTAGACTTTTATCCGAGTAATATATTATTTGGATGAATTATGTGATGTAATTATTTAATTTGAAAATCTAATTATTTTGGAATTATTTGACAATTAATTTGAACTTCGGGGTTGTGGGTGATATTTGGTTAACTTGCATGTATACACATGTCGAGTGATAAGTAACAAAATAATTTTGTTCTTTCTCACACTCTCATCTTTCTCTCTCTCTATCCAATAAACAACTTCATTATTTTGAAAGTTCATATGTATATATATATGCACATATATATAATATAAAAGGGGAATTGACATGTTTACTTGTTGAGGTGTGGCATGTGTTTACATGCTTTTTGACTTTTTTTTGGGAAAACTAAATATATTTTTAATAATTATCCCTCTCTCTCTCCCCCTATTATTTTATTTTAAATTTATCTAATTTTCTCATCTCTTACGCTTATTTGTCTCTTTCTACAACTTTAATATTTTAAAACCTAAAATTTTTTCTTTCGTAAAAGTTAAAATTAAGCCTAAATTATATTCACTTACACGGTGATTGAACCAAATAGTTACCACAAAAAAAAAAAAAAAAGAAGGAAAAGGATAAGAATTCAAAATTTATTGTCTTATTCAAGTTATGATAAAAAATGAAAAAGAAAAGGAAAATGAATGAAACTTAATTAAAAATAAAAATAAAATTAATTCAATTAAAAAACTAATATATTGATGAATGCCTTTTACGTTATCATATTTTTTTAATATATTTAGATAAGGATCAAATGCCTTTTTTTTTGCAATTGTATTTTTTTCTCTCTTTTGTCAATTTTTTTCTCTCACTTATGTCTCTCTACCTTTACAGTAATTTCAATATTTTGAAAGCCTAATTTTTCTTTTAATGAAAATTGAAGGTCTACACTTATATTCATTTAGACTTTATTTGGATCAATGATTTATCAGAAGAAAATGAAATGGATAGAGATTTAAAATTTATGAGTTATGATAGAAAATGCAAGGAGAAAGATACAGAATTTAGGTAATTAAAATTAATTAAATTAAAAAATTAATATATTAATAAATACTTTTTATTTGATTATATTTTTAATCCGTTCGTGTAAGAACATCTTTAAAGATTATACATCTTTTCTTCTATCTTTTTTATTTTCCCCCTCACAAAATCCTGACTCCAAAAAGACATGCTCAATAGAAATTTAGGCATGCTTTCCCAGTAGTTATCAAACAGCCCAAAGTTGCAACAAAATTGACTAGGTCAACGTCTTCCCGGAATTTACCAAGAAAGATTCGAAGTCATAGTTTTTATGAAATCTATAATAGTAGTAGCACAGTTGGCAAGAGCAAGAATTGAATATATGTACATTATGAGGAAGTTTACCTTTTGTGGTACATTTGAGGAAAAGTGCAAATAAAAATTAAAATTGTAGATAACGCTAAAGTTGTATTTTTATCAACAAGGTAAAATAATAATAATAAGAATTTAAAATTTATTCTCTTATTTAGATTTTGATAAAAAATACAATTAAAAAGATATAAAATTTTAAAAATTAAAATCAATACATTAATAAATATTTTTTTATTTTACTATATGTTTTATAATCGAGATAAAAATATGTATTGTGAATTTTATGATTCCTTCTATTTTTCTTACTTTCTTTTAAGATTGCAAGAAAAATATATACTTTAGGGGAAGTAATGATACAAATTCGGTAAATTTCATGAATTAGTACTTCGCTTCTTAGAAAACTCCATTTTCATTTCATGCTTTTTTTTTTAAATATTCAGATATCCAAGGCAATTTACACGGATCTCAACTAATCCTTTGAGCTCTGGAGTTAACAACCGGATAAGTCCTCTAATGATTAACAATCGGATAAGTCCTCCAATAATCATGAGATGATTCAAACTAGTGACTATTGAAGAACAAATTCAAGGGCTACTACTCAAGGTTTTATTTCTTACTTTCTGACAAATGTGAGCCAATTCATTTTTGTTTTTTTGCCTAAAACCAACTTGAGATATATAACACATATAAAGGGATTTTTCACGAGCTCTGAGGACATGAGGATGTGAATCAGGCTTGATGATCTTTTAATGCCCTCTAACTTAGTGTGTAGTTAATTAATGCTCTCTCATAAAATAAATGTGCTACTATTCGCAACTCTATTTATTTATTTATTTTTTTTTTTTGCATCCAGATAAATTTTTCCCATCTTAGGACAAAAATGTCCTAATGCAAAATGACCTTTTATATTTTCAATCGGTACTTGCTGAAAAAAATCAAATAATTTCAACAATCATTTGCTAAAAAATTTAGCAATTAACCACATATTTTTGACACTTCCATACCAAAATAAACTAAACATTTTAACAACTGGTTACTGAAAAAATTAAAACAATTCAATAGGTTTTTGCCATTTTATATTTTTTTCAATGACCATATAACATTTCAATAGCCTTTTATCGAAACAAGTGCAAAATTTCGATACGTATCTATTGAAAACATTACATCATTTCAATAGTGAGTTTTCAATTTTAAGGATTTTAGAAGAGGGCTGGTATCTTTGAAACTTTAGGTGCAATTTGTGGTTTGTGTGCAGAAACTATTGGGTTGGTTGGAAAAAAAATATAGAATGTATGAATTAACTGAGCTGCGTGAAAAAAAAAAAAAGTAAGGCCGTAAATAACGACACCCTAAAATAATTACACAGAGGCAGAGACCAATATCTCGTCAAAATATCTAATTGACTAACAATAAGAGTGTAAATGGGTCAAGTTGGGCTTGAAACACCCCTTGACCTAGGATCGACCCGACCCACAGGTGACTTGCCCCAGGTGACCCTCCTTTTTTTAGGTCGGGCCAGGGTCACCAATTCTCGCCCCTGACCCGCCATAGTTGACCTAGTTTATTTTTTAAATTTTTTATTTTTTAAAATAAATAAAATACAAAATAAAACTCAAACAAACACATTAAAATAATTATTGACAAAAACTAAAATTTATTAAACAACAAGCAATTACATAATTAACATTAAATTCAAAATTACAAATGTTGAATTATATAAAAAAAAAAACAATTGATAGAGTAATAAATAGGTGCATCACTTTACGTCTTATACATTCTAACTAGGTTGACACCTATAAGAGTAACTATCATTTGCAAATATTACTCTATCTATATATCATTATCATTCATCACTAGATCCATTAATGCATTCTTCTCTTTCACCCAAATACATTGCATCAAAGTCAAAAGTAAGTTTCTTTTTTTTTTCGGCGTCTTTTTGTTGTATGTTTTTGGCGAGATACCAATCTTGTAAACACATTAAAATCTCTACTATCAGAGGGGCTAGTCGACTCCTAAATTAACTAATAATGTGCCCACTTGCGCTAAATGCTTGCTCGGATGCTACGGTAGAAATTGAAAATGCAAGGATATCATAGGCTAAAGTTGAATAGCTAGGAACTTAGACTGTTGTCCCTTCCACCAGTTTAAAAGATTGAAGTCATCTTTGTGTTTTATCGGAGGTGTACCGAATTATTAGGCTTTGATAAGAACAAGACATTGTTTCTTCCCCCGAGTTGCAAGTATTTATTCTCAGCATATTATAAACTTTATCACGAGAGTGCGGATGGTGAAGTTAAAACTCATTATTGGGTCAAATTTTGGTTTAGAGGTCCTGAAAGATATGCAGCACCTCCCAAAAGAGTAAACAAAAAGAGGTTTAACAAGCCAAGGACCCGTTATAATCCTTCGGGCATCATAAATGAACTAGTTCAACGTCCCACGGAAGAAGAAGGAGCCTTTGATGATTTAGCCATTAAGGCAAGCGTCAGAGAAGAGACTTATCTAGCTGCCCTTTTATCTTGTTGGCTATGTAGATTTGTCTTTCCTACTGTTAAAATTGACAACATTCGTCCTGGTGTTTTCAAAGTAGCAAGTATGATGGCTCGTGGTGAGAAGTTCTCTTTAGCAGTGCCAGTTCTTACAAGTATCTATCATGGTTTAGGAGAAATTTCTTCATCTCCATTTCCCAGCAAATGTAATGTGGCATTCCCAATCCATTATGTTTATGGATGGCTTGGTCATTATTTTGATTGCTATTTTGCATCTTCTCGCCCGTAAAGTGGTGCTCGAATGGTGAAATTTTCTGGTGAGAAAATGGCCAAGCATTTCGATGATACGGAGGCTCGAATCCTTCTTAAAAATACTAATCTTTCCAACTCTTCATCTTTATTCTTGGGTAAGGAGAAGGATATATCTTTAGTTGATACCGGAAATCAACCAGCTCCATGGGATGACTACATTATTAGTATTCGTTGTAGCTATTTGACTTTACGTCGAGGAGATGAGCTTATTGTGGAGTCTTATAGTCCCATAAGATTTGCCAGACAATTTAACTTTTGTCAAAGCATTCCTGGGAAGTTGAAGATTGATCTTGGGTCTGGGACTGTAGCAGAAATAGCTCAACTTTGGCAATCTTGTATTCAATTGGGCACCAATGCCAAATTTATGATTCCAGTATTTTCTTCCAAAAGTCTTGCTACGAAGAACTATGTTGGGTGATGGGCAAAACGTCAAGTAATTATTGCAGGAAAAGTTCTAGTCTTGTCATAAAACTTCCAAAACTTAATCCTTCCGTTGCAATTTTGAAGAAGAATAAGAGGGAAGTTATTGAACATACACCAGTCTTCAGAGAAAAGCAGGTTGATGCTAGAGATGTGCTTGAAGGCATGGCAAAGAGAGATGCAAAAATCTCGAATAAGGGATCATTAGTTAAGAAGAGTCAAAACTGCTTACCACCTGCTGACGAACATAGCTCTAGTGGAGGTGATCGCCATTGGAAACGTCCTAATCTGGATGGGATGACTTCATCATAAAATATACCTTGAACTGATAAGCCACCAATATTGCGCAAATCCCATAAGGAGATGGATAGCTCGCCCGTTGGAGTATGAAAAGTATTCGTTGAAGAACACCAAGATTCACAAAGCGATCGAATAAGATTGTCGCTATGGTCATAGGTGAATAAAGAAGCGTAAACAGCATCGTATATACCTGCTTTGGTCAAAATTCTTTTATGATGACTGAGTACATCTTCTAACCATTCCCAATATTTGGGAATATATGAGAATTCACCGAAGTCAAAAGGAGAAGTGTCCCAAGAAGTTTCTCCTTTGTCAATACGATCACCTAATAGCGTAAAACGATCAGCATCATAATCTTTAGAATGAAGAGAAGACTGCAAGAACAACGCTTCTGAAGAAATAGTGGTTTAATTACTATGATCAAATAAATCACTCCTCAAAGCAATACACCATCGCGTTAGGTGAGGCGAATCAACAGAATGGGACCAATTGTGAGAAAAGTAGCCAAAGATTGGATCGAACACTGGTAAGTCCAAAGCCGTCGTAGGATCACCGTCTTCTTTAACAATAGAGAGTATCTTTTGGTCATGACGTGAATAATCTTTGAAGGTAACCATGATCTGAAAAGAAACAAAGGTCTGACGCTAAGGCTTTCAATTGATGAAAACTGCCTTTGACAATGAATCCTAATGTAAAAATGAATTGTACCATCTTCGAAAGGTTCCCAGGAAAGATTGGAGGGGTCACATCGATCCCACTTAAAATTCAATCTCCTAGACAAAACTTAAATAAGTTCCCAGGAAAGATTGGAGGGGTCATATCGGTCCCACTTAAAATCCAATCTCCTAGACAGAACTTAAGCAAGTTCCCAGGAAAGATTGGAGGGGTCACATTGGTCCCACTTAAAATCCAACCTCCTAGACAGAACTTAAGCAAGTTCCCAGGAAAGATTGGAGGGGTCACATCGGTCCCACTTAAAATCCAATCTCCTAGACAGAACTTAAGCAAGTTCCCAGGAAAGATTGGAGGGGTCACATCGGTCCCACTTAAAATCCAATCTCCTAGACAGAACTTAAATAAGTTCCCAGGAAAGATTGGAGGGGTCACACTGGTCCCACTTAAAATCCAATCTCCTAGACAGAACTTAAGCAAGTTCCCAGGAAAGATTGGAGAGGTCACATCGATCCCACTTAAAATCCAATCTCCTAGACAGAACTTAAGCAAGTTCCCAGGAAAGATTGGAGGAGTCACATCGGTCCTACTTAAAATCCAACCTCCTAGACAGAACTTTCTTGAACATGTACGCATCTGTACTACAACATTGCATTCTTGAAAAACAAAGAATCTTCTGGTCATACAGTGAACAATCGTTGAAAGCAACCATTATTTGAATAAAAGCAATCTCAATACCATACGAATCTGATAAAGAAATCCTAAAGGCCTTCAATGCAGTCCCCAAGTCAGCTCTAAAAGTTCTGGTGGCACGAACGACAGCTACCACGAATGTCTTTCAGCCCCGAGTTCTTGCCGAAGCCGAACTCAAAGGCTCTGGCTGATGTAGACGCGAACGGCTGATGTCACGAACGTCTTTCAGCCCCGAGTTCTTGCCGAAGTCGAACTCAAAGGCTCTGGCTGATGTAGATGCGAACGGTTGTTACCACGAACGTCTTTCAGCCCCGAGTTCTTGCCGAAGCCGAACTCAAAGGCTCTGGCTGATGTAGATGCGAACGGTTGTTACCACGAATGTCTTTCAACCCCGAGTTCTTGCCGAAGTCGAACTCAAAGGCTCTGGCTGATGTAGACGCGAACAGTTGATGGAACGGACGTCTTTCAACCCCGAGTTCTTGCCGAAGCCAAACTCAAAGGCTCTGGCTGATGTAGACGCGAACGGCTGATGTCACGGAAGTCTTTTAGCCCCAAGTTCTTGCCGAAGCCGAACTCAAAGGCTCTGGCTGATGTAGAAGCGAACGGTTACTACCACGAACGTCTTCAGCCTCGAGTTCTTGCCGAAGCCGAACTCAAAGGCTCTGGCTGATGTAGACGCGAATGGCTGATGTCACGAACATCTTTCAGCCCCGAGTTCTTGCCGAAGCCGAACTTAAAGGCTCTGGCTGATGTAGACGCGAACAGTTGATGGCACGGATGTCTTTCAGCCCCGAGTTCTTGTCGAAGCCGAACTCAAAGGCTCTGGCTGATGTAGACGTGAACGGCTGATGTCACGAATGTCTTTCAGCCCCGAGTTCTTGCTGAAGCCGAACTCAAAGGCTCTGGCTGATGTAGACGTGAACGACTGATGTCACGGAAGTCTTTCAACCTCGAGTTCTTGCCGAAGCCGAACTCAAAGGCTCTGGCTAATGTAGACGCAAACGGTTACTACCACGAACGTCTTCAGCCCCGAGTTCTTGCCGAAGCCAAACTCAAAGGCTCTAGCTAATGTAGACGCGAACGACTGATGTCACGAACGTCTTTCAGCCCCGAGTTCTTGCCGAAGCCGAACTCAAAGGCTCTGGCTGATGTAGACGCGAACAGTTGATGGCACGGACGTCTTTCAGCCCCGAGTTCTTGTCGAAGCCGAACTCACAAGCTCTGGCTGATGTAGACGCGAACGGCTGATGTCACGGATGTCTTTCAGCCCCGAATTCTTGTCGAAGCCGAACTCAAAGGCTCTGGCTGATGTAGACGTGAACGGCTGATGTCACGGAAGTCTTTCAGCCTTGAGTTCTTGCCGAAGCCGAACTCAAAGGCTTTGGCTGATGTAGACACGAACGGTTACTACCACAAACGTCTTCAGCCCCGAGTTCTTGCCGAAGCCGAACTCAAAGGCTCTGGCTGATGTAGACGCGAACGGCTGATGTCACGAACGTCTTTCAGCCCCGAGTTCTTGCCAAAGCCAAACTCAAAGGCTCTGGCCGATGTAGACGCGAACAATTGATGGCACGGACATCTTTCAGCCCCGAGTTCTTGCCGAAGTCGAACTCCAAGGCTCTGGCTGATGTAGACCCGAACGGCTGCCCTCACAAATGTCTTTCAGCCTCGAATTCTTGCCGAATCTGAATTCAAAGGCTCTGGTTGATGTAGACACGAACCGATGTTGGTACAAAAAGCTTTAGCCCAATGTTGGAGATGCTACAATGAAAAAAAAAAAAGAAAAAAAAAAAGAGTTAAAAAAAAGAGAAAAAAAAAATGGAGTTAGCAAAAAAAAAAATTGTAGATTGGAATTTCAAAAAAAAAAAAAGAGAGAGAAAAGAAAAAAATGGAGTTAGCCAAAAAAAAAAGTGTAGGTTGGGGTTCAAAAAAAAAAGGTGCCGAAAAAAAAATTCAGACATTCTATTCATTAAAAAAGAAAAAAAAAGGGCCATCCATCACTGGTTTGGAGCTATGCACAGTGACATTCAAATCATAAAGACATCAATTGAAGATTGATGCTGTGAAGTTGAAAGAAAGATTACCTCACTGCTTCGTCATGCAAAAAAAAAAAAAAAAAGAATATAAAGCTACTTTACAAAGTATTGGACAAGGATTGGCTGAGTAATAAAGTTACTTTACGAAAGTATTTTTTTTTTCTCACCCAAAAAAAAAAAATCAATTAAGAAGTCAGTCTATATGATTACCTCACTCTTAAGCGTTTCCAACCAATTTGATGGCCAATCAAAATCTGTGAAGGTTCACTGAAGAAAGCCAAAATCCTTATCAAGATACTGCTGCACTGGAAAAAGAAAAAAATAATAATAATGCTATCTCTTGTCAGGTTGCAGAAGAAGGGTACAGATGCTGCCTTGTTCCACGTCACCGGAGAATAAAAAGACAGACAAATTGCTCTAAGCCTCTGCCTCAATTGAAGAATTATTTTAATTGTTGCGAAGTTGGGTCCTTTAAATAAAGCAATGAAGTGACCAAGTCTGAATCAAATTTAGAGTACTTAGAACATACAGCTTTGGAATGCTTTAGAATCCTTTTAAATTTGGAGTTTCTGAAAGTTTAGAAATTCGAAGCAATCATACTAACATCAAGGTTACTCAGATGATTTGACAAAATCTTATTTCAATACATTCAATTGTTAAGTCCCAATGGAATTACAAATTGATAACGTGGAGTCCATTGGCATACGAAGTTACTGTACGGAGGATCACTAATTTGGGTTGCTTTAAGTAATGACATGAAAGTCTTCAACGTGGAATTGAATTCCTAATATATATATATATATTCCACTTTAATTGAAAGACTCAAATTTTAGATTATAATTTTCATTTAAGTTTGAAAATTATAATTTGAAAAAAAAAAATTATATATTTCTAATTCCTATCAAATATGGAATTTGAAATAAAATCGAATTCATTATTCCAACACAAATTTGGAATTCTATGAAATTCATTATTTTGATTCCAACTAAATTTTGGAATTCGAAATAAAAACAAAACTTTGATTCCAACTCAAATTTGGAATTCAAAATAAATCGAATTCATTATTTTGATTCCAACCCAAATTTGGAACTCGAAACAAAAACAAATTTTAATTCCAATTCGAATTTGGAATTCAAAATAAGTTCAAATTCGTTATTTTAATTTCTATTATAGAAATTGAAATATTTGAAGTATGACTTGCATCAAATTTCAAAAAAAAAAAAAATTTGTCATTGTACAAGAATTCAAAATGTTCTAGTCAATGGCATCAAATCTTCAGATTCGAGACCCGCTCACTCTTCAACACTATCGCAACGTGTACGTGATCAAGTGTCGAGGGGGCATTTGTAGACACACAAATTTTGGCTAATCAAATATTGCCAAGTGTCAAATAAAACCCAATTAAATTAACAAATCAAATCTTGCCACGTGTCTTGTGGAGGATTTCAACAAAGCTACACAAGTGGACGAATCACATGCCGCCACATGTGACAAGCTCTAAATATAATTATCATTTTTTAATTTTTATCTCTTAAATAAATAAATAAGAGATAATTATTTAAGAATTATAATGATATCCAAATTACTTGATTTTATCTCTTATTTAATAAATAAAATAATGAGATAATTATTTAAGTGGTTTGATGTTATCTAAAGCCTTGGATATTATCTATTATTTAATAAATTAAATAGTGAGATAATTATCCCGGGAGAGGTTGAATTCAACTGTAACTCTCTCCCATACATTTATAAATAGGGGTCACTCCCAAGCGTAAAAGACACACTTCTACACACAAAGAGACTCTGCCGGATTAAGCTGCCAAAGCTCCCACAGACTCTCAAGCAACAAGAAGATACACGTGTTGATTCTGCAAGCCCTCGCATCAACTTTTTGAAGAGAAGAATCAGATGATTTTTATTTCTTTGATTAGAAATTCAGAGATTGTAAGACACTTTTCTATAAATCAATAAAATTTTAATTTGTTATTGCAATTTCTGTGTTTATTTCCAAACACGAAATTTGTGTAAACAAATACAATTAACACGTGTAAAAAATATAATTTTTAAAAATAAAATTAAATTTTAATTAAAAAAGTATATAAGACGGAAAAAAAACTAACAAAAAGGCTGACAACTATTATGAATCCAAACAAAATCTCAAGCAGCCTATTCAAAAAATAGTAGAAGTAGAGTTAGCAAGAGCAAGGATCAAATATATTTTCTTGGGATTTTGTGGAACTCGCGAGGAAAAGTGCAAATAAAGAATGAAATTGCAGATAATGCTAAAATTGTATTTGGACCAAAGATCTACCACGGTAAAAAATAAAAAATAAGAATGATAAAAATTTAAAATTTCTTTTCTTTTCTAAATTATAATAAAAAATGAAAGAAAAACTATAAAATTTTAGAAATAAAAATTAATAAAATGAAAAAATTAATATATTAATAAATTTTTATTTTTATTTTATTATATATTTTACTAATCAATATAAAAATATGTAATAACAATTTTATGATTCTTTCTAGGGGTGGATTGAGGATTTTTATTAAGCGGTACCATGTAATCAATATGAGAGTGATAAGTTACATTGGGATCAAAAGTAGGCGAGAAGCAATATTACATTTAGGAGGATTTATAAATTATTCATGAATATTAAATTGGTAAATATTAAATTGGTGAATATACTTTTCACAGTTTAATGGTTCAACTGATCCTTTTAATAACACTTAAGATTTATTACGATGTCTCTTATTACCAAATATATATATATATATATATCTATTTTAAGTTTTATTATTTATAGAATTTATTATTATATATTAATATTTCTTGACGTTATGCACAATTATATTTCTTGTGTTATGCACAAAAATATTTAATTGTGTAGTGAGAGAATATATTTTATTTCACAAAAATACTTGAGTTTGATTCTTAAAAGCTCCTTTTGTATTAAAAAATTTTGAGTTAATATTAATTTTTTAATATGACAAAAATACCTTAATTTTGAATTAATTTATTTTTTTTATAAAACTAAAATACTAAGAATATTTTGATAATTTCATGATTAAACCAAGTGGGTTATTTGCCCCTTACTTCAAGGGGCTCCGCCATTGACTGCTTTTATTTTTTTTTCTTTTTATTTTTTTTTTCTTTCTAGATTACAGAGAATATCCGTTCTGAGAGAAGTTATGGTACTAATTCTGCAAATTTCATGAATTAGTAATTTTTGGCTTTTTAACTAGAGTTCCTAGTTTGGTACTTGGCCTCGTTGAAACTCCCTTCTTCATTTCTTGCTTTCTGACAAGGTGAGCCAATTCATTCCCCCCCCCCCCCAAAAAAAAAACTAACTCAAGATATATACCGCATATAAGGGGATTTAACATGAGCTTTGAGGTCGTGAGGATGTGAATCAGGCGTAATTATCTTTGGCAGGTAAGATGAATCAACTGGCCGGATATATGTGGCCATTCCAATGCAAATCCGTTTGTCAACAACTCGGTTTGTTGTTAACTAATGCTCTCTTATAAAATAAGTAGACAGGGCCAGAGACCGTCATCTCGTTAGAATATCTAATTGGCTAACGATAGTTAAAGACGTCAGCTTATCTCTAATATTTGTAGGCAGTATAGTGAAGAATGAGGAGCAGGAGAGAAACAACAAAGACAAAGTAACTGACAACGAAGGGAAAAACCATTCTTTCCAATAAACAGGCCAATTTAAATTAGCAAATGAACAAAAACAATTTCCAATCAGCCACCCAACCCAATTTAGCAAATGAACAAAAATAACATCGCTATAGAAGAAAGGACAGATAGGGACCAGACAGACCACCATGAACATAAAGATAGTTCCCCTCTCTCTCTCTCTCTCTCTCTCTCTCTCTCTCTCTCTCTCTCTCTCTCTCTCTCTCTCTCTCTCTCTCTCTCTCTCTCTCTCTCGTAAGCACGTGAGTTTACTCTCGAGTGTCACTAGTTCAAGTCTTTTCATAGTCACTAAAAACTTATTCAGTCGTTAATTTTAAACCTATAGATATTAGTCAATCTGAACAGCCTGAGTTCTTAAGAAAAGAAAAAAAAGAAGAGAGGAATTTTACCAAACAAGTAGAGCCACCCCAGACTCAATTGTGGCCAAAGGCATCCTCGCCTCCCACTCAGACCCAAAATAATATTATATATATTTATTCAAGACTTGACCCATTGACCGTTGAAGATTTCTGTCTATCTTACAAGAAATCACGGACAAAAGGGGAATATTTGCGGATTCTTTGAAACGTAAAAATAAAAAATAAAAAAAAGGTTGCAATTTATATGAATCTTCTAATAAATCACCATCATCATATAGTGAAGAAAGAGAGAGGGCTGGAAATTGCCATCCCCCCCCCAAAAAAAAGCTATCCAACTATTGACCAAAAGTGCAAACGTTAACCTTTGCGAGATTTGCCTTTTTATTTATTTATTTATTTTTTTATTTTTGGGATTATGCTGGAGGGTTGCGATTTTGTGAAACACGAGAGTTGAGAAAACACATGTAGCGGAGCGGAGTCTCTGCCAGGGGAAAACCCCAAGCCGCACCAAATTGTCGATGTAATTGGGTTAAGGACGATGACTTGTTTCCTTTCTGCCGCCCTTCGAACTTTACAGTGACAATAATAATAATGTTTCGTTTGGTGTATCAAATTTCGCTCCAAAAAAAAAAAAATTAGTTTTTAAAAAATTTTAATTTTCTCTCATTGCATGAATTAGAATACTATAACTTTTATTAATTTTTAGGATTAAATATTTACTTGTCCCTTAAACTATTAAAGTTTTTTTTACTTCCCCCTTTAACTACTAATTGAACTCCTTTTTCTCTTCAACTATTATTTTTTTGTTTAATAAGGACAAACCACATTTTTCATCCAATAGATGGATGGAAAAGTCAGCCTCAAGGCTATATTAGTCTTTTAGCTTAAATATCCATTTGCTCCTTAAACTATTATATTTTTTAACTTCCCCCCTTCATCTATCAATTGAACTAGAATGAGAGTATTTTGGGTTAAATATCTACATTGAATTGGAACGAAAACTTAATTGAACAATAATCTTAAGTCCAAACTCAAAGTATTTGACTTCCCTAAACTCATTCCGAAAAGCAATTATTGACATAATTCTCAATTATCATAACTAGAAAAAAAACACAACATAGAAAAAACTAAGAAATCAAAAAAATAGCAATACCTGTCTTGTCATAGCAACCCCATTAATCCCGAAAGGTGAATTTTTTGAAATAAAAATGTGTTACTCGATACTTATAAGTCGGTTTTCTTCCGGTGGTAGCCCTCAAGACCCATGCCATTTTTGAAACCTTAGTTTTATTGATGAAAACCCTTCGGATCCGCAATAGAGTTGAAAAACGGTGACTGAACTAAAAAGTCCCAATTGATTTAAAATAAAAAATGTCCCCAAGTTGCTAAACCAATTAGAAGGTTATAGGTTTGCTTTGACCAGCATAAGTTTGCTTTGCTAAACCAATTAGAAGATTATAAGTTTACTCTACCAACCATCAAGATCCCACAATGGAGTTGATCGGCATAAGTTTGCTTTGAATCCCTTCGGAAATATTTGGTTTGACCGGAAAAAGTTTGTTTTGATCAATAAATTAAAAACCTTTAGTTGCTTTAAGTGTATAAAATGTCCATATCACCCCCTTTCTTTTTTCATTAGTTAAAAAAGAAAAAATAGTTAACGGTTTCCGTTACAAATTTTGGATGGAAAACATGATTTGTCCTTAGTAAAAAAGAAAATGATAGTTGAAGGGAGAAGAGAGTTCAATTGGTAGTTGAATGAGTAAGTAAAAAAAAATTAATAATTTAAAGGGTAAGTAGATATTTAAGCCTAATTTTTATTACTTTTTATCACTAGCTTAATTTGGGCACTAAGGACTGACTAGTAAAGATATACTCATTTGATTAATTATTACTATTATTATCAAATCTGTTCATTTGAAAGAACAAATTTAAAGTGGCAAATACAACTTATTTAGTTAGATTAGATAATAAAAGAAATTAAAGGTATTTATTGATAAATTAATTTTTTATTTTAATTTTTTTATTAATCAAATTTGATGCTTTTTTTCCTATTATTTTTCATTTTACTGCACAAATTATAACTTATCTCACTTTATCTCATTTTCCCTCAATTTTTGTTACTCCAAACGCACCCTGAATAACAGATGTAATTTTGAATTCTTTTCCCTCACCATTTATTTTTCCCTCAATAAAATTTTATCTCAAACACACTTTAAAAATGAAATACAATGCCAAAAATTAATATGTTTTGTCGGGCTTGACACCCGTAAACAAATATAAGACGACATCAACATTTTATTAGTGCAAAATTAGATAAACAACTAATAAACATAAACGTATATATATAACATTATAAATTCATTTTTATATACAAAAAACATATATATTTTTTAATTTATCTATAAAATAAACTTTTATTTTACATATTAGAAAAACAATGTGAGTAAGCAAAATGTGAGCAAGCAAATAAGGGTAAAAATGAGTCGAGCCGAGCCGCTTCTAACTTAGTCGAACTTTAATTTATTCGAGTTCGACTCGAGTTATTTATACTGGGTTTGAGTTTTAGCTCGAGCTCAATTTGAATTTTTATATAAGTTTGATTTCGACTGAATAAAAAAGACTTCAAGATTGTCTCGTGAATAGTTCGATTAAAATAAAACGATATCGTCTTAGTCTAAAATATAATAAATAAAATCTATATAATAAAATACAACTCATTTTAAAAATATCCCTTTCACAAACTATAATTGACGGCTGAGATTGAATTTTAATTTTCAATGAATGGCTTCGATTTATACACATCAAATCTTCTTCCACAAACTCTTGCCTAATTTGCACCGCCTAATTTGCACTTTAGCAACCTGCCCAATTTGCAGCCCTCTCACTTTCTCTCTCTGTTTTGTAGTTGAACCCTCTCTCTCACTTTCTCTTTTTATTCTAACTAACCCCTCCTCTCTTTCTTTCTCCCTCGCCTACGTTGCGATCATCGAATAGCCACTGCCTTTTCACTACCACTTCAACCATCGCTGCTAGTTCTGTCTCTCTCTCTCTCTCTCTCTATATATATATAGATATAGGTATATATCTCTTACTTTCTCTTTCTGTGTCATCGACCCCTCTCTCTCCCCCCTTAAAAACATTAAGTGGACTGATGGGTTGGTTTCCTTCAACAAGCCAAAACCAACCCATTGATCTCAACAAAGCTGATTGGTTTCCTTAAACAAAGCTAATTGGTTGGTTTCCAATCAAACCAAACAACAAAGAAAATGAGGAAAAAGAAACAGGCTATTGATCCAATCCAACCCACTTCAGGTAATGGAAATATAGAAATTTTGCACACACACATATACATATGCGCACAAATACCAGGTTTTCCCCATCTCCACACAGAGGCGGACCCACGTTTAGCCAAGGGTAGGTGAAGGCCGATGCTGAAATTTAAAAAAAAAAAAATCTTTATATGAAAGGGAATAAGATAACATTCCATGGCGACTGATTGAGTTGGCATTGTACTACAAGGAAGTAGTAGCATAAGGATAGAGATCGGTGGTGGAGTTTGTAGTGGCACCGTCGAGCATTTGGGTAGCGAGCTTGGTGTGCTTCTGGATTCTCATGGCGACCTTTAGCTGCGATATGGGTCGAGGACGACTGAGGTGAGCTAGATGGGGGCCTTCTTTGTTTTCGTATGAATTCTGATGCTTTACAGAAAATGTATCTCCAGATTTCCGATGTTGACCACCTTATCAATGTTTTCACTATAGTAGTAGCTTGAATCATTATCATTTGGTTTAATTTCTCTGCTTGATTGAAGTTATTTCTTCACTCTTTCTGGTTCAACTGTTACTCTGTCTCTCTCTCTATTAAAGCATCAAAATTACTACGTCTCTCTCTCTCTATGTGTGTATAATTTATTTTTCTACTGTTTTGTAGATCTCACAGACACGAGAGTGGTTTTTTAACTCAAATTTGCAATTACAATCTCACCCTTCGGGGCAAAACTCTTCTTACCTGTTTGATTTCTAGAGACTACGCTGACTTGGGCTTACACTACCGAATTTTCTAGATCCGCCACTATTTGTACACCCCATAAAATCTCTTGATTATTCATTTTATTTTAGGGCGGTTGATTCAGCTTATTTCTGGGTTTTGTGCGAATCCTAAGAGAATGAATTTGGGAGTTAGGATGTGAAAGAATTTGGGAGTTTTATATTAAGCTATACAAATAAAAATCATTAAGGTATAAAATTTTATTATGTATTACAAATTTATTATCACATTTACTAAAATATTAATTTAAAATATTTTATATAAAACGTATTTAAAAAAATATGGAAAAATGAGGGAGAAAGAAACATAATATTAGCCGTTGAGCAAATTCAACAATTGAAAAAACCTCAAATTCAAAATTTTAAACTTCCTTATTATATAGATGACACAAATAATATAAAATTGTATGTATTTAAAATCTAAGTTTTAAGCACCTTAAAATTGAAATTTTAATTTAAATGTTTATTTTCTACAAATATTATTACATTTTTAAAATATTAATCTAAAATCTTTTATATAAAGAGTATTCAAAAAAAATGAAAAAAGGGGAAAAATCCTGAATATTTAGCAAATACAACAGTTTAAAAAATCTTAAATTCAAAATTTTAAACTTCTTAATTTTAATATATTAATTTAAAATCTTTTTTATAATAAAGTACTCAAAAAAAATATGAGAAGGGTGAGAGAAAAAAATAATCTTGACTATTGAGCGAATACAACAGTTAAAAAAATCTTAAATTCAAAATTTCAAATAATTTAAAATCTTTTATATAAAAAGTATTTAAAAAAATATGAAAAGAATAAGAGAAAAAGAAACATAATATTAGCCGTTGAACAAATTTAACATTTGAAAAAAAAACGTCAAATTTAAAATTTAAAATTTCCTTATTATATAGATAACACAAAGAGTGTAAAAAAGTATGTATTTAAAATTTAAGTTTTAAGCACCTAAAAGCTGAAATTTTAATTTAAATATCTATTTTCTACAAATATTATCACATTTTCTAAAATATTAATCTAAAATCTTTTATATAAAAAGTATTCAAAAAAATATGAAAAGAGTAAGAGAAAAAAATAATCCTTATTATTTAGCAAATACAATAGTTGAAAAAATTGTAAATTCAAAATTTTAAACTTCCTAATTTTAAAATATTAATTTAAAATATTTTATATAATAAAGTATTCAAAAATCTATGAGAAGAATGAGAGAAAAATATAATCCTGATTATTAAGCAAATACAACAGTTAAAAAAATCTTAAATTCAAAAATTTAAATTTTCTCATTATGTAAATGACACAGAGTGTAAAAATATATGTATTTAAAATTTTAATTAAAAAATTATGGCAAGAGTGAGAGAAAAGGAAAAAAAATCCTAACTATTGAGCAAATGCAATAATTGAAAAAATTTTAAATTCAAAATTTTAAATTTTCTTCTTATAAAAAAGTGTGAAAATATATGCATTTAAAATTTAAGTTTTAAGCACATTAAAATTGATATTTTAATTTAAATATTTATTTTTAATAAAAATTAATCTTTAATTTAATTATTTATTTTTTTATATTTAAGTAGTTGCGATAACTAATTTTTTTATTTAAAAAAATATATTTTAATAGTTACCTATTGAATGTCACATAAACTATCCTTCCTTATAATATAGACTAGCAATTCCCTATGCCTGAAGGTATAAAAATGTAATTTGGCGTGTAAACTTATATAAAAAAGTGTAAAAATTATCCATAAAAATAAAACCATTAATAAAAAAAAGATTAAGATATAAAATTTTATTATTTATTACAAATATTATCACAATTTTTTAAAATATCAATTTAAAGTCTTTTATATAAAAAGTATTAAAAAAATATTAGAAGAGTTAGAGAAAAAAAATAATCCTGACAATTTAATAAATTCAATAGTTTAAAATATCTCAAATTCAAAATTTTAAACTTTCTTATTATATAAATGACACAAAGTGTAAAAGTGTATGTCACATTTTTTAAAATATTAATTAAAAATCTTTTACATAAAAAGTATTAAAAATATGAGAAGAGTAAGAGAGAAAGAAAAATAATTTAGGTCACTTAGCAAATTCAACATTAAAAATATCTCAAATTCAAAATTTTAAACTTTCTTATTATATAAGTGACACATAGTGTAAAAGATTATGTGTTTAAAATTTATGTTTTAAGCATATTAAAATTAAAATTTTAATTTAAATATTTTTTTTAATAAAATTTCTAAACATTTAAAATTTAAATATATTTTTTTAAATAAAAAATTTAGTTGACTTTGTCTAATTGGTATCCATACATTATTTAATATAATAGATAATGGGTGCATTTAATTTGCTAAAAATCACTAAAAACTTTAAAAATATCCAAAAACTTCTAAAAGTTATTCACTTTTTATCTCATTGTACGAATTACAAACTAATAAATCATCTCACTTTTTATCACTTCAAACGCATATAATATAACTAAATATAATTTGTATAATTTTACAAAATATAATGTATGTATGTATATAATATATGTGTGTGTAATTTTACAAAATATAATATATATATTTATTTTAATTTTAAATTTCAAATTAAAAGGATGTGTTTTATTATATAGATATATAATAAGTGATGATGTGGTGAAATTTTAGCGATAATTAGGACATAAGTCAAATCAAATGATGTGTTTTATCATATAGATATAGATAATAATAAGTAATGATGTGGCAAAGTTTTAGTGATGACTGGGATAAATATCAAATCAAAAGATGTGTTTTATTTTGTAGATTAAAAATTTTTAGCGAAAAAATTTATTTAATGACAACAAATATTATTATTAATTTGTTTTTATCACTAAAATCCCATCTTCTATAAAAATTATTTTTTGTGCCTTTAGGCATGGGCAAAAGTAGCTTGCTTTGGTTGCTAAGTTATGTTTTGTATTATTATTCTTATATGGATAATTCAACACATGGTACAAATAGTAGCTTGCTTTGGTTGGTAAGTTAAAAGGGGTATTTGATAAAATATAAATGAGTATTTGTTTTCACAATTAATGTTTAATTTTAATGAATTTTCAGGTTGCAACATAATCAACTCACAGCAATTTGCGATCATGAAAGACGTCACAATTTTTGGTCATGTAAGTTAGATTTTGTTAAATAGCTTAATTTTCATTGCGATTAATATGTACTTTTGCTTATGTTATTTAAAATACAGGTGGATGCAGAAGTACATTTAAGGTAAATTATAATCTATTTGCTGCTTTTATTTTATCAATTTTTAATGTACTAGGGATAACCCGTGCGTACAACACTCATCCATAAAAGAAAAAATTAAGACATGACATAAAAATTGTATTACTGTCTATTTATTCCCCTCCCAAATGCCTTTATATATGCTTTGTGATTCGTGATGAATAAGACTTTTAATACTATGCGCATTCGTAAGGTAAGACTACTATTCTAATATAACAAGGTGTTGTTTTAATATAATAAATACGAAATAGTATATCATGCCTTTAAATTTTTTTACCTATTCTTTTAAATAACAAGGTGAGAGTAAACATGATATCCAAAGGAAATAAGAAGGTTAGCTACAGTAGAAAGTGGAAAGAAAATGCATTTCCAGTGGTAAGTTCTCTAATAATTTTAATATTTATATGTTATTTACTTATTCCAAGGTAAAATAGTAATACATTAATTTTTTAAATTTTTTTTTCAAAGGCAAAGACTAAGGCAAATAAGATGTGCAAAGGGAAAAAAATGGCAAGCTCTTCTAGCAAGGGGAAGGAAAATACATGTCCAGTGTTAAAATATTTAATAATTTTTAGTCTGTATTGTCCTAATATATCTAGATAGAAAAACAAAGTTCATGATAATGATGTGTTTAGTATAACTTTTTTTAATCTTAAATCTATGTGTCACACCCCGAAATCCACGACCGAGGATGTGGGAATGAAACCCATAAATAAATATCAAAATATGAAAAATGTATCATATCAGAGCAAATGCTAATAAGAATTATTCAATTTATTGAATATTCAAAATAACTTTAAAATGCCTTAAAAATGGGCTACAAAACCATGCCACAATATGGGCCCAAATCAAAGCTCCATTACATTATAATTTAAATGTTGGAATGCAAACTAAAACAAATCATCCAACTATAACAACCCAAGACAGTTAGCTAACCTACTGGTCCATCACGAGCATCAACTCCTGCATTACCAACTGTAGTAGGGGTGAGCACTAAATTCCACATGTGCTCAGAAAGTATTTATAAAATATAATTTCTTAACCATGCAAAACTATTAACACTAATTAATAAGAATAAAATTTAAAATCTTATAATTTTCAAAATATCCATATTCAATCATAACATTCAAATTATGAAGTTACTTAACCAAAATCCCGCAGTCTCATGCGAAAAATAAACCATATCACTTCATTCACATCACCACACATCAATATCATACTATGGGTCAGGTACTCTGCAAATTTATTCTGTGACCTCAAAACTAAACCCAAAATAAATCCCCAGGTTTAAGCCGTGGGGTATAATTAGTCCCGCAGTCCTAGATGTACTCATCACATCCCCAGATCCCAGTCATGGGGTACAATTGGTCCCGCAGTCCCAAATGTACTCATCACATCCCTATACCTCAATCGTGAGGTACAATTGGTCCCGCAGTCCCAAATGTACTCATCATATCTCCATACCTCAATCGTGGGGTACATTTGGTCCCACAGTCCCAAATGTACTCATTTATCTTAGTAGGCAAACCGGTCCCGCAGTCCCAGTACTAAATATGCGCTAGAATAAGTCGTATATACATTTCGTAGATTTCTAGCCTACTGGTTATGCTAACCACCCTGCGCAGGTTTTAGGGCTTTCAACCCTTGGGCTCTAGAACCCACTCTTTCTAGTACCCTCAATGACCCCAATAACCTAAAAATCAAATCTCAAGTAATTTCTTTAATTAACAGCACAACATACACAAAAGTTCTCCCTAATTTGATTTTTTTGCATTCTTCCCTTTACTTTATAAGTTTTATGAAGTGTGAATGTGTTTCGGGCCTAAGTTTGATGTTGCCCTTTCATAAAAATATTCTCATACAAGATTTATCAAATAAATATTATGCAACCATATTCAGGAATACATATGCAACTAGCTTGGTAAATAAAATTTTATATCAAGCATGCCATGACAAAGAAGAATTCAAGAAATAAATTTTGATAATTCATGAAAAATAGAAAATAAAATATTTTATACTAATTCAAAAACCTAAAATACTTATAATTAAGTCTAGTTTCATAAAAACAAGACTAAAAATTTATTCATAAAGTCATAAAATACAGATTTTAAAAATACTAAATGGGTATTTCTCATAAAACCATATAGAACAGTTTACTTTCACGATTTTTATAAAATCCATTTTACATCCAAAAATTTTGAATTTTCACAGAAAGCTCACTCACATATCTAGTTTACCATATAAAAATTTCAAAAAATAAATCAACTTTTATTTGTACCTTTTATACCAAATATCTGACTGTTGTTAGTACAGCAATGTAAACCAAGTAGCAAAGTTTCAATATTTTTATAAAATAAATTATTAGTCAAAAAATTACAAAAATTTTACTGTAGAATACTCAACATGTCTATTTTCATATATAAAATTCTTAGAAATAAATTTAATTTCCAGATATCATTTTTATACCGAAAATCAAACTCCTGTCAGCACAGCGATTTAAAACAAACAGTCAACTTTCACGATTTTTGTAAAATCCATTTTAATTCAAAAACATATGAAATTTTTACTAGATATTATTTTGGATATTTACTCCAATATATAAAAATTTCAAATTAATTCGACTTCTAAGTATGAATTTCATATAGAAATAGTGTGCTGATTCAGGTACAGAAATCCCAACCAATCAGTCAAGTTTGACTATTTTGAATAAATTCATTTAAATTCCAAAAATTATGAAATTTTTACAGGAAACTCGTCTACATGTCTAATTTAACATATAAAATTTTCATGAATTAAATCGATCTCTAAGTATGATTTTTATGGGAAAATAGTGTATCCATTTCAGTGTGAAAGTTTCAGAATTTCACATAGTCAAGAATCAATTCATAGAATAGGTTTTTCATCTCTTGCACATATATATATATATATATACACATGACATGATAAAAAAAAAATATATCAAATAAACACAATCTCACCTACCTCACTACACACGTAGACGATCGGTGTGTAAATCAATCAACACCAACTCAAGTTGGCCTTAAACACGATCCGGTAATCCTCTTTGAAATAACAATTACGCATTTTTTGAAAATCTCTCAAAGATCTTTACCAACGTACAACCGATAGCATGATCTCTCTCTCCCCCTCTCTCTTAAATATGAAAGGCCAAAATGAAAAATGCAGAGTTTCTTGGTGGAATATCATATATGGTGAAGATTTTAAACAACCCAAAAGTCCCCCTTTTACCCACTCGTACAAGCACCTAGAATAAACCTCCCATTAATATCTCCCACAATCCAACACTAAATTCACTTTAAACTGTAACCCTTTGACCTCTCTCATCAATATTACTTCTCAGCCACCTCTTACATCCAATGGGAAAACACAGCACATAATATATATATATACATACCATTGCTAGCACACACACAAATACAAATAAACAAAAAATTAATGTAAGCACACTTAATGCATGATATACCTAATTACTTTAAAACCTCATTTCTAAATACAATTTTAAATGGCATAAACAAAAAAAATATGAAATTAAATATAAATAATTCTAAAATAAAAATTAAATCACAAAAAATTTTGGGTCTTTACACTATGATAATATACATACTACTCTAAAAGTTTTTATCTTTTCTATTAGAATGTCTAGAAGGTATAAAAAAGTTGAAAAAATTTTATGCACATAATGAGTGAATGAGTTTTTGTATTAATTTTATCATGACCTGTATACTGCTCTACAAGCTTTGAATATATGATGAGTGATATATTTTAGTTGGTCCAATTAGTATATACTTTTTCTTATTTTTATATTCTTGATATTTCATTTGCTATTTTAAATGCTTTAATGTCCTGCTTATTGATAAGATAAGACCACTATTTTAATATGAATAGGTGTTGTTATTTTATTTATTACTAGAAATTGTCTATGCCTAAAAGGACAGAAACATAATATTATATGAAAATAGCTCAAATTTAAATTTATAAAGTAAATCTACATGAAAAACTGTAAACATAACCTGTAAAATAAAAATCACTAATTAAAAGATACTAAGATAATGACAGAAAAGACAACCAAAGTGGAAATAAAAATAAAAATAATCCTGACCATTGAGTAGATTTAACGGTTGAAAATATCTCAAATTCAAAATTTTTAACAAATCCAAAGTATGTAAAAGTGTATGTATTTAAAATTTAAATATTAAATACATTCAAATTAAAATTCTAAGAAAAAAAACTCTGAAAAGGCACGTAAATATAATTTAGTGTGTAAGAGGGCGTTGGAAGCTAAAAGAAAACTCAAAAAACTCCCAAAAGAACTTCAAACGTTTTCACCTTTTTCAAACTCTAAGAAAGTTAAACTTTTTAAAAAATATGTCAAAATTCGTTCCAACGAATTTTGGCAAATTTTTTAAAAAGTTAGATTGATATTTGTACCAAAAAGTTTCATAAAATTTCAAAAATTTTCAAGATTTTTAATTAAAATTTTGCTAGGTGTCACTTTTATAAATCTCTAAACAACTTAATATCAAATCAAATACAAAAAAAAATTTAGAAAAATTTAACATAATTCTAAAATAATTTTTACACTCCAAATTTAAAAAAAAATTACTTTTCTTAACTTTTAATTTTTTTAACATCATTTTGTATTAAAATAGCGCAAATTTAAATTTATAAAGTAAATCTACATGAAAAACTATAAAAATAACTTGTAAAATAAAAATCACTAATTAAAAAATGTACTAAGATAATGACAGAAATGACAACCAAAGTAGAAATAAAAATAAAAATGATCTTGACTATTAAGCAAATTTAACGGTTGAAAATATTTCAAATTCAAAATTTTTAGCAAATCTAAGAGAATGCAAAAATGTATGTATTTAAAATTTAAATATTAAATACTTTAAAATTAAAATTGTAAGTAAAAAAAAAAAAGAACTCTAAAAAAGCACATAAATATAATTTGGCGTGTAATGGTGTTTGAAGCTCAAAAAACTCCAAAAAATACTTCGAAAGTTTCCACTTTTTTCAAGCTCCAACAAAGTTAAACTTTTTAAAAAATTAGCCAAAAAGTCGTTTAAACGAATTTTGGCAAATTTTTTAAGAAGTTAGACTAATATTTGTGCCAAAAAGTTCCATAAAACTCCAAAAGTTTTTAAGATTTTTAACTAAAATTTTGTCACACGTCATTTTTGTACATCTCTTAACAATTTTACATCAAATCAATCACAAAAAAATTTAAAAAAAATTTAAATTAATTTTAAAACAATTTTTGACACTCCAAATTTCAAAAAAATTATTTTTCTTAAATTTTAATTTTTTTTAACATCATTTCAAGATTTACATTTCAAAATTTTAAAATTTCAAAAATCACTACACACATCCCCTCGACACCCACACCAAGAAACCCATCAAACTGAGCCTTCCCCTCCCCCAACCTTCCACACACACACACACACCCCACAAAACTAAGCCACCACCCTCCCCCAATCTTCTACCTGGGACAAATGTTCTATCAACCTTCCGCCCTTATTATATAGATTCAAGATAAGATAGCAAAGCATTAATCTTTCAAACTTATTTTTGAAAAGCAGATGTTATTTTATTATATAGATTTTGAGGTATCATAACAAGATATTAATTTTTGAGCTTATTATTATTATTATTTTTTTTACAAACAATGACTAAGGCAAACACGATATCCAAAAGGAAAAAGAATTGCAATCTCTTCTAGCAAGAAGAAGGAAAATATGTGTCTAGTTGTTTGGATCTTTATTAATTTTTAATATAGATATTCTGAATATCTAGAAGTTATAGAAAAATTCAAAAAATTCTATGTGCTTAAAGAGCATATAATTTTCAACCTTAAGTGTCGTGCATGCATACTACTCAAAAAGCTTTAAGTGCATGATGAGTTAGCTATTTTTAAATTTTGTTCTAGCTAATATATGTTTTTTCAGTCTTAAGTTTAGGGTAACAAAAAGCTTTAAATGTATGTCAAGTGAGGCATTTATTTGTTCCAATTAGTATTTTTTTTAGTCATTGAACTATGATGGCATGTGTAAAATTGTAAATTTCTGATGGACTTAAATGTTTTATTTGTTTTAATAGTATGTTAACTAGATCATGTTATAATAATTGCAAAAATTAGAATAAAACAAATATATCAAAATCTTCATATAATAATGACTTTAAAGTATTGTATGGCTTCCATTAAGTGTTTGTATAAAGTTAAATAACTGTAGAGGAGAAGGGAAAAAAGTCCCATTCAAAACTAAAATTAACCAAAAATTAAGTAGAAAAACAATACATTATATAGTTCCTATATGCACCCAATTAAATAACATTTATATTTTAGGCATCCAATGATATTGTTATATCAAAAACTACATTGGCTCAATGTGCACGATAGGAGCATGAAAAGAATGAAAAAAAGATGCCATGCATATCAAATAGGACAACGCTTGCGATGAGAACAAGAAAGATCAAGAAAATGTATTGAACTAATGGAACCTTCATATAGACCTTCTTTAACACTAAGTTCTCGCAACCGTGCTTGCCTCAAAGAGGAAACAAATATAAATAATGTCATTCAACCATAAAAAAAAGTGAGCTTTAATTAGCATCCTTCCACGTGTTTATCCTCTGTGCTAGGCGTATCTACAACTCCCAAAAGTACCAAGTAAATGAAACTGTTTAAATTTATTGAAACAAGTAACTCATTCTATCATTATTTTTATAAATGTTAATTTTTACATAGTAAACTTTATTGGCCTACTCCTACAAATCAGTTTTTGCAAGAGGATTAGTGTATTTATGATGAGTCCAAAGCTTTATCTATGAATGCAAAGGTTCATACTCAATCAGACATAAGTCCAGGGTGACATTACCTGGGAAAATGGATATATTGTATCCTCATAGCTCAACCATGCATTGGTTGAATAAAAAATTGTCAAAATCTTCTACGGCACATTTACTATTCGGAACTTACTGTTTGTAAGGAAAGATTAAGTTGCCTTTGCTAATGACACCCCCTCCCAAACTTCAAGCATTATATGATGGGAATGATGATCAATCAAAATTATTTTGACATTATACCTGCGTATACAACATAGCCAATGCTTTCACAAGTCTTGTTGCTACATTAGATTCTAGAGTTCTAAATGGAAAAGACCTTACATCATTCACTATCCATAGAGAATTGTGTCATCGAATAGGATCCCTTCTACCACAAGTAGGGCAAGATGCAGTTTATGCTTAATTATATATTTATGACCCAGATTCAGCTTTGAAAATTCAAAATCGTAGAAATTCTTATTTAAGAAGCTATGTTCTTGAAACAATTCAAAATTGTTTATTGAAAGTCAATGCATTTGTTGGTAAATTTTGTTAAGCTTATGCAATCTTAAATCAATTAGTCTTGGAAGGGTAGAATTTATTGGCCCATCTTCATTATAGTTCCGTGATAGATCAAAGGTGGTATAATCAACCAACAACTAATGAGAGTGCAGTTGTAATCAAGGAAATGGAACTGAGATTAGTGGAATGATAGACATTATCTGACATTTAAATGGAGGTAATTAGTTAATGCAAATAAATGAATGTCACATTGCTTATTTGCCTTTACCTTATGTTTTATTATTCCCATTTGGTGAGCTTGGATGGGAATCTGATCTCAAATAGTGGGGTAATCTGCATGGTCAACCTTTAACTAATCGACTTACTCAGTTGTAATTCTACAGTTATCATTTATTTGAAAGTCCCACAGGGTATTCTACTATTTTGAGAGGTGGTAAATTATTCTAAGAGTTTTTAGGGGATGCATGGGCTACAACTGAGCAAAACCGATTGACATACTACAAGTTGAATCAAGGGAAACTTCGTGCTAAACTTTAATAAAATTTGTCAGATATTGGTCTAGATGAGTTAGGACCTAATCAAGTTGGTCAACAATTTATTTTGCTTTTTTCATTTACTGGGAGCCCTAAGCAAATGTTCAAAATATTTTAAGATTCAATGGCTATCACTCGATACGACCAACACCTGGATATCTTTCTTACTATGACTGCAAATCCCAATTGGCTTGAAATTATTTCTGCTTTATTACCCCATCAAAAACTAATTGATCATCCTAATTTAATTGCCCATGTTTTTGAGTTAAAGAAAGAGTGTCTAATGAAGGAGATAGAAACAATGAAAGTGTTTGGTAACAAAGTCAGCCATGTTTTCACAATTGAATTCCAAAAATGCGGCTTACCACATATGCATGCACTATTATTTCTTTAAGGTCCAAATAAAATTTGGACATGTGCTCAGGTAGATAAGGTAGTTTGTGCTAGATTTTTAGATCCAAATGATGATCCTACATTTTTTGAAACTATCAAGTGTTGTATGGTTCATGGACCATGTGGTGTTTGAAACCCATAAGCATCATGTGTGGAAAATGGTAAAATGCACTAAAGAATACCCTCGAGCCTTTACAGAATCAACAACTCTGGATCAAGATGGATATCTTATTTATCGTCATCGCAATACTAGTCAACTATATACTGTAAGAGGGTAACAGGTTGATAAAGAGATGTTATTCCATATAATCTGTATCTTTCTAAAAAGTTCAATTGCCATATAAATGTGAAAGTTTGTGCAGGAATAAGGTGTGTCAAATACATTTACAAGTATATCTACAAAGGCTTTAATCATACAACAATGGTGTTGGGTGCAATAAATGAAATTCAATAGTATCTTGATTCGAGGTATATTGGTCCACCTGAAGCTGCTTGGCAAATAATTGGTCATCCTAGACATGAAGAGATTCCAATAGCTGTACGATTGGCACTTCATTTACCTGGAATGTATCGTGTTATTTATAATCCTACAAACTCATTAAGCACTTGTTAAGGCTATAATCGTACAAAAATGGTGTTGGGTGCAACAAATGAAATTCAACGGTATCTTGATTCGAGGCATATTGGTTTGCCAAAAGCTGCTTAGCGAATATTTGGTCATCCTAAGCATGAAAAGATTTCAATAGCTGTACGATTGGCACTTTATTTACCTGGAATGCATCGTGTTATTTATAATCATGTAGACTCATTAAGCACTATTGTTTCTAGAGCTGGTCAATAGATGTCGACTTTAACAGGTTATTTTGCATGTTGTACTTCCAATGAATCAGCACGCGCATTCACTGACCAAGAGTTTCCACAACATTTGTTTGGAATAAGTCAAGTAAGATGTGGAAACCAAGAAAAAAGGGCTATGCAATTGGTAGAATGTACTTTGCTAGCCCTAATTATGGTGAGAGATTTTATTTACGCTTGCTGGTGACTGTTGTCAAAAGACCACAATCATTTGAATGTTTACGGATTATCAATAATGTTTTGTTTGATACATTTAAATCTGCATGTATTGCAAGAGGACTTCTAGAGGATGATAGATAATGGATATACTACCTTCAGGAGGTAGCAAATACAAAAACTGGGCATCAGTTGAGGAGATTATTCAATATTGTACTCATATAATGCTCACCGTTAAAACCATATGTGTTATGGAACAAATTATCGAGTCACATATATGATGATCTTAGATATAAAATTCATAATCTATTTGCCATTTCAAATCAAACTGAAATTCAAATTGAAGATTATGGTTTATATCTTCTGGACTAATTGCTTTAATAATCGGGTAAGAGTTTAGCTGACTATCTGCCTATGTTGCAACCAGCAAGAAATTGGAATACAATAGGTTGCAACAAATTAATATGGGAACATCAAAAATTGTAGAATAATGCAGAACAGCTGGATGTACAAACTAACATAAATCTCCTTAACAATGCATAACGATTGGCTTTTGTAGCGATTACTTCTTCTGTTTTTGAAAATAAAGGAATTGCTTTCTTTTTTAGTAGGGGGCAGGCACAGGGAAGACATTTTTGTATAATATAATTGCATTAAAATGTTATAGCCTTGGGCATATTGTTGTAACCATGGCATTGTCTGGTATTGCATTATTGTTATTGGTAGGAGGTCGCACTACACATTCAACCTTCTACATTTTGCTTGATGTTATGGAAAACTCGGTTTGTGGATTTAGCAAGCAATCAACACAAGCAAAGTTATTTAGAAAAACAAAACTAATAATTTGGGATGAAGTTCCTATACAGCATTGGCATTGTATTGAAACAGTTGATCGTACACTTTAGGATATTTGCGAGAGTGAAAAACCATTTGGGTTTATCCCTATCATTCTTGGTGGTGATTTTCGACAAATCCTGCTAGTTATACCTAAAGGTGTTCATGAACAGATTGTTAATGCATCATTGCGACATTCTTTTCTGTGGAAATATATGCATATTTTGACTTTGGATATAAACATGCACTTAAATCATGCAGATCGTGAAAATGTTAACTTTGCAAAATTCTCAATGAAGGTAGAATATTTTAAACTTTCATTTATGATATTTTTAGGTAATTACATTTTTTTTGCTTTCATTTATGATATTTTTAGGTAATTACATTCTTTTTACTTTCATTTATGATATTTTTAGGTAATTACATTCTTTTTATATTATTTTTGCTTTTACTAATTTTAATTCAATGTCTTAGACTGGGACCAGTCCTTAAGAAATTATAAGACTCCCACCAACAATACGTAAATGCAAAGATTTGAATAAATTTGTCATACCCCGAATTTCATGACTCGAGGAGTGAGTAAAATACATACATAACATGCATAGAATAACTATTCCCCAATTAGAGCATTACAACACCCCTGGAACAACATCCACACAAGATAACTATAAGACATAATATAAATGAAGCCTTGGCTGTGGCCAGGCTATAAAGCTCCAACAATCCCATAACTTTAATAAGTAAAGATAGGCCTTATGGCCTTTACAACCCAATCGAATAATCTCTAATTTTAAATTTAATATTACAGATCCAAATGAAGATTCAAAACTTAAACAAATGAAAAATGAAATATCCGCAATAGCAAATGTACTTCTAATCCCACCAAGTGCCCACCTAATTGTTAGGATTTGCCCCTGTAACAGAATCTGTAGGGACGTGAGCACTCATCCACTTGTGCTCACGAAGTATCATAAAAGCATATATGATATATAAAGCCATAATATAAAACTAATAGTTATAAATTCAACAGATCTCATCAAAATCAAGCCAAAGTAAAACTCAAATCCTCTTAATCAAACACATTATAATATTATCAAATTAAACCTTATATAAACAAATGTCATACTTCGTCAAGTTAAATCTCTTTTTCCTACTCAATTATTTCCACCTAACCATCTCAACATAATCATCCTTATCCATATCCCAATCTTACCTTAGTTATGGGGTGGGCATAATTAACGTCGTCGTTATAGGCCATGATTAGCCTTATTTACACGTCATCATTAAAGGCTATAACAGTCAGGCCACGATTAGCCTCATTTACACATCATCGTTAAAGGCTATAACAATCAAGCCACGATTAGCCTTATTTACACGTCATCGTTAAAGGCTATAACAGTTAGGCCACGATTAGTCTTATTTACACGTCATCGTTAAAGGCTATAACAGCCAGGCCACGATTAGCCTTATTTACACATCATGTTGTAGGCTACTAACCTACTAGCATAAATACCAATCCTTGCACAAATTTTGGGTCTTTCAACCCAGGGTAATCTCAATACCCTTCTTATTTTCATATACCCACTAACCTCGTATCTTATTACCATTCACATTTTCTATTTTTTACTTATTAATCTCATCAACATGATTATTTTAACATCACTATATCATTCAGTTATGTAATCATCTTTTCAATCGTGTAACGAACAATATCATTATAATAACCAATATATAAATCCAAGATCAATAGAAGCTCAAAATAATCATATTATCATCTTATCATAACCTATTCTCATTTCATTTAGCTTTTTCAATTTATCGTAACTCAAGCTTAATTGAATTTGCATTGACAACTTTGTTATAACACTGTAACAAAAACCTTGACCAAGAATAATATATCTTAACTAAGAATTACTTAGAAACTTAATAACTTGTTCCATAATCAATCTTTACACCTATAAATCTTACTTGAGTTATTGAACATGTTTTAACATGGAATTCTCACTGGAAAGAGCAATATAAGCTGGAAAAATCAAAGTTTCATGTTTCTGGGGAACACCGGGCACCCCACTGATGGGCCTAGGCCCCCCCCACTCATCTTCTAAACTCGGCCAAAGCACCCCAGGCACCCCCATGAGGATCCCGGGTGCCCTATTGATACCCAAAATGGTGCTATGTTTCAGTTCATGCTCTAGCTTGTGTATTTGGGTCTCAAACTCCACCAAATCAAATATATAACCCAAAACCTTGTTTCCTTGAGTTGTTTAGGGTCTAAAAGACTCTAGAAAGTGAATCAAAACTAGTTTTAATCCATTCATTTCATCACAATACATGTTTTGGTTACAACCTATACATATATATATACACCTACATGTCTCTTACACAAATCCATCACCAAGACTTCCAAATCCACAATAAATTTTATGGAAATGTTTGCTAGCTTAAATACATCTCATATATGCAAAAATGAGGCTATAAATCCCTACCTCAAACTTGAACAAAGTGGATCAAGAAAGGTGATGAACTCCCGATTTTGGCTTTCAACTTTGGCTTGATTGATCTTCTCACCCTTTGATCCAAACAACAAACAAAATACATGGAAATGTTCCTTGAGAACTCAATTTCAATCTTGTGAAATTAATTTGCATTTGGTTAGAGTTTGAGCAACTTACCAATCACTCAAATTTCCTTGGTTTCCACTCTCCTTTCCTGGTTCTCTTCCAACACCCCAAAAATCTCTCTCTCTCTCTTCTCTCATATATACATATATACAAGCTTGGCTTAATCTCCAAGCATTCTACAGGAGCCTATCATCTTCTCCTATCCTACAAATCTAACATTAGGTTAACCCATCGGCTGAACAAACCAGAGCAACACCATACTGTTGACTTATTGCACAGGCGGGGCCCCCTAATGGACACCCTAGGCGCCTGCCCTAGACCCCAAGCGCCCACCCCCTACTCGGGGCGCTCCTCTGTATACCCCCGAGTCAAAATGTTGACTTTTGAGCTATTTTGCCCATATTTTTCAAAATTCACAACCCTAAGTCATCTCTAATATTACTTAAATAACATATTCAAAAACTGTCAGTTTATACCAATACGAAAATTTGGGGTATTACAGAATTACTGCATGTAGTTTATCCAAGTCTTAATACTATTGATACAATGACCCCAGCCTTTTTAAGTGAACGCACAATTCTCGCAGCACGGAATGAAGATGTCAATGCTATCAACACTACTACATTACATATTTTCCCTGGAGATAGAATTACATATTTAGCTATAGATAAGATGTTTGAAGATGATGAAATAGATCGTACCATCACAACCGATACCCTAATGAGTATCTAGATTCATGGGATCCTATTGGCCTTCCATCATTTAGGCTAGAGTTGAAAGTGGGTTATCTTATAATGTTGTTAAGAAATATTACGCCAAAAGCTGGACTTTGTAATGGTACAAGGTTGATGGTTGTCCGATGTGCTACTTTGTAATTGAAGCTCAAATTTTAAGTGGAGAAAAGTCTGAAAATTTAGTCTCTATACCAAGAATATCCTTAACACCATCATCTTCAGAATTGCCTTTCCATATGACAGGGTGGCAATTTCCTATTTGAGTGGCGTATGCCTTGACAATCAATAAATCTCAAGGCCAATCTGTTAAATTTGTTGGAGTTGATTTACGTACACCAGTGTTCAGTCATGAACAATTATATGTGGAACTATCCAGATGCAGATCCTTTGACCGTATATGTATCCTTGCCCCAAAGATGGCTTGGACTCCACAGTAAACGTTGTTTATCCTGAAGTTTTATTGTAGTATGTCATGTACTAATGTAATTATTTTATTAATGATGTTATATCTTCATATGATTATTTTGGTTATATGTTTCAGTTGTAAGTATGCATATTTTCTCAGATGATGACTTTAGGTGTAACTGAACTTTTGCAGGATTAGGATAAAAAAAATTAAAGAGTTCAAAATAGTAAATGCCAAAAGATTGATGCAGTGGCAACACAAAAATAAGGTACTTTCAATTTGATAATGTTTTTTCTTTTGTATTTTTTTATTTCATTAATGTTTATGTAATTAATTAGGTTATCGTATATGCTCCTCATTGGTGACAATATGCAAAAATTGACACGAAATCATTGTGGGAAGTGATGAAGAAAAAGTACAGGTGCAATCCAAAGGTTTATTGGACAACACCAGCTTGAAGATATTATTAAGAAGTCTCTTTTGTAAATAAACACATTCTTTTTGTGAAGAAAATCTTTATTATGTCAGGTGCTAAGATTACCTTCTTTTTATGAAACTTTACTCTCTCTTTCGTATTTTTTATATTTCATAATTGTTTGCGTAATTAGTTAGGTCATCATGCATACTGTTTATTAGGGACAATATGTAAAGATTGACATGAAATCGTTGTGGGATGTGATGAAGAAAAAAATATGGGTATAAGCATCCAAGGGCTTTTTAGATAGCATAAACTTGAAGACATTATTAAGAAGTCTCTTTTGTAAAGAAAATACTTTCTTTTTTTTGTGAAGAAAATCTCTATTTTGTTAGGTGCTAAGATTACTCTCTTTTTGTGAAACTTTACTATCTGGATGACAATTACTGTACTTTTGTTAAACTCGTTATCTATGTGAACTTTGTTACCCATTTTGCTGCTTGTTTCTATGTGAACAAGTCTCCTCCCATTTATTTTTTAAGCTTCCCTGCAATCCAAGGGTGAAGATATTTCGTAAATACCACTCATTCTCGCAAAAACTTCTATGTTAGTACTTTGAGGATTGTAATACTAGTCTTTGGTTGAGAGACAGAATAGCAAAAGACCCAAAGCAACAACCAAGCTCCCTAGGGTGCCAACAATTTCAAACTATAGAGAATAGAGTAATCTGAACAAAACTGAATATGTTAACAATTTCACACAAGTATCTTTTGTGTTCTTTTAATCTTTTTTTTTCTTACTTCGTTTTCCTAGTTTCATTTCAATGCTTTTTTTTTTTTTTTGGTAGTGGCTTACTAACTAAAATAACAAAAACTCCTAAATGCATTCTGCAATTTCTTCCGCTAAAACCAGTTTCAGTGATTTACCCAATAGTTTTCGTTTCTCACATGTATTTTTAGAAAACTATCGTGAAGATTTTAGCCAACCTACATGCAAGTAAATGAGTGTTTTTTAAGAAGATCTTTCACATTCTATTGATTATTCCTAAAGTCGACTCATTGTCGAGTAATTAGATAATCTTGTAGTACTTTGATTATAAGCATGTCATGATATTTTCCTTTTTTAAATGTGATGGTGATATTAAATTTCAAGTTTGTATTGGATATTTAACTAATAGCTTTCAAATTGTGCTTTGATTTCTCTAAAGAAAAAATACAATGAAAATGGAATTTATTTTCGATTTTTAAAAAGAAAAAAATGTGTTAATATATTTAATTTTAGTTGAAAGTGTCGTAGGCACGGATTTTTCATTAGTATTATTAAAAAATACAAAAATCACCGACGAATCTATTTAAAAGGAAAAAGTGGAGGGGGTTATCTGCAGATTCTTTGAAACGTCAAAAGGGCTGCATATGAATCTTCCAATAAATCATCATCACGTATGGTGAAGAAAGAGAGAGGCCAATTTCGACTACAAAAAAAAAAATAATAATAATAAATAAATAAATAATGCCAAACAAGAGCAGTCCAACGATTGACCAAAATCGCAAACATTAAGATTTGGCTTTGTAACTTTTTATTTTTGGAATTACGCTGGGGGATTGTGATTTGTTGAAACCCGAGAGTGGAGAAAGCACAAGCAGCTGATTTTGGGGTTTCCGCCACTGGAAGGAAACCCAAACCACTCCAAATTATATTTCTTAACAAAAATTTAATAGATTCCCTCCAATCATGTAGCCTATTGTACATTGGCATCCTTACTGGATTCGGTATGTTGTGCTCACTCTTACCACATCAATCCCTACTGGATTCATTATGTTGTGCCCACTCTTAACACATCAAGAAAATTGTGGACCAACGTGCCGTTAAATTTTTTTGCCAATTGGAAAGTCAAAATTTAGTTGATTTTCTATTATTTTACTTCATCAAATATTGTATGAAATAATCATACAAAAAATTGATGATTTATTACTGATCCTTTTAATTCAATTCTAACGGAGGTAAAGATTGTGTTTGAATCAAAAAGGATTTGGCAAGGGACAAAAAATAAAAAAATAAAAGAAATCGTAACTACTTATTTAGTTTAGATTACACTAAATAATAAAGAAATTAAAGGCGTGTTTATTGATAATTTAATTTTTTATTTTAATATTTTTTTTCATTTATCAAACCTAATTGCTTTTTTTTTTTTTTTTTTTGTTCTTTAGAGCTAATACAAGAAATGTAATTTTGAATTCTTTTTTCCTTTCATTTATTATTCCCTCAATAAAATTTTATATCCAACGCAATCTAAATGACAATACAATACAACTTAAAAGTTTTGTTAAAAACCTATACAAACAGGGCATGACACCCGCAAAACAAGATAACATCAACATTTTATACGTGCAAAACTAATAGATACAAATATATATAACAATATTGGAGGGAATCACTTAACAAGTGAAATTATATAACAATATGGAGGGAATCACCTTAGACACGTGAAATCCTTTTGAGTAAGAGGATAATTAGTGGGTTCTCGTACACCCATTCCCTCAACACGTTTGCAATAGCGAATGTGGGGGAGGAAGGAGGTTATCTTCACTTTTGCCCACATTCCAACATCATTACCCACCTCCGAACGTAGTCCTATCACTCGAGGCGGCATATACAAGCCTTAACCATGTACCTATAAATACAAACAATATACATGGAGAAAGGTTAGACACTATCACCAAGCTTGTAACTTCTGTTTCTTTTGTTTTCTTAAGCTCTCTTCCACCATCCACACCAACTGAATGCTAAAGGGGCATTTGGCCAAATCCTACCCAACAGATAATTTTTTTCAAGTATCAAGCGAAGGAATAGAAGCTACTTTTTATCTCTCACTACATAACTGTCAACGAACAGCAGAAATCTATCAAGAGTGTTGCTCGGATAGCTTGGTACAAACCAGCTACCGATTTGTGACACTCCAAATGGTGGTGTCCTGTGGAATCGAATGTTATTTCAACTAGTTTACTCTACTTCAAGTGCAAAGATGAGCATTAACGACATGATGCCCTTAGGATCAGGTCAACTATATTTGGAGTATCCAGAGCGCAAGGACCAACCCGAGGGAACAAAGGGAGCATGGCTAAGAGCGTAACAGTAACCCCCAGCCCACAATGCCTTACTCTGAGCCAGTTTCAGGCAGAGCTCAAGCGCATGGAGTAGGAGCTTGAGATCCTCCATGAGCAACTTAGCTTGTTCACTCAATAGGCCCAAGCATAACAGAAGGTCAAATGGCAACCTCACAACGTCCCGCATCATATTTGGCATAAGCATCTTTGCCATGCGCAAAGGATTCCTACAATCATGAGATGAATTAAGCCATAATAAATACTTGTGCATGTCTAAAAGTATTACTAATCAAGCATATATTCTCCCCCTCAAACAATCATAAGATAAAAAATTAAACTTGAGGCACCAAATGAATTGATAACAATTTGTTGATTTTATTTTTATTTTGGATTTTTCTTGAGATTTAAAAAATTAAGTTACACCATCTAAAATTTTCTTTTCTCTATGAATATCTCTTTTAAAGTCTTGGCAACTTTCACACACTTATGGGTAGGTAGCTTTTTTCCTCTATATTGTCCTTTTTTCCAATAGGCGGTTATTTTGATAACCTACATGTCAATACAGTGGCTTCACTCTAGTCAATTGATAGCCATTTCCAAGATAGGATATATTATTTCTTTAATTGCTCATCGTTATTTTTAAATACATCAAGTATTAATTTAAAATCCACAGTTAAGTGGAATGGAAGATACAAACAAAATCAGTCAAGTGTGTAAAGAAACACATCAATGGCAAAATTCATCGAAACACTTTTTTTTTTTTTAATTCACACAAGAACAAGAATTTTAGTACAAAACAATTGATTAACTAATTAATTGACGCATATATAAGGAGATAAGAATCATAAAATGTTTCATTAACAGAATGTGAACTCCTATATTTCTTAATTTGTATCAAGTCAAATTAAAATGGAGTAAAAAATACCTAAAGACTTTTTAAGATAAAAAAAAATTACTCCCTCTCGCTCCAAAAAGCTTTTTTTTTTTTTTTTTTTCAAATAAAACTAAAACTAATCATGCAAAAAAATATAATCTACATTTTCTTATAGAACTAGGATAAAATATATATAACAATGATGCAAAGCCTAGTTTATGAAAAAAATTTGCCTCTACTTATCAAGGCTCACTCCTTTAACATTCTTAGGGGTATATGCATGACATTCAAATCATACTTTCTAACCCAAACACCCTAACTTTTGGAAAAAATTTTTAAACCTTAGGGCCTTTAGGTTTAGGTGAGTTTTGAAAATTTTAACTCCTCAGTGGCCTATGTAAGGTCTAGAATCATGAAAATTTTTATTTGACCTCAACGGGTCGTAGAAGAGGGGAAACCTATATAATTTGTGACAATTAGGTCGAATGTGACCTTTAATTCCACAATGATAACATATAGCTACAAATTTTGGAATAATTAAAATGTGTACCTTTCACCTTAGGAGGAGGCTAGAGAATGACTTGGATTTTGAACAACTCATCTTTGATGGAATTGCAGAATGCGGAAGTTTAGTTTTAGGGGCCTTAAGAGCTTGTGGAGATGCTGCCGACAGGCTCTGACTTGTCTCCCATGATGACTTTGCTTTCTCCAGATTTCATCTATAACTTGAGAACCAGCATTCATCTTTTAAGGATACCTTGTTTGATTTGGCTTTGAATTCAAGGTCCTTGATTTGTGCCAGAGGGTCTTCTACTTCTTTTTCCTTCTCTTCTAGCTTTGTCTTCAATTATTCTACAAGCTGAGTTTGTGATTCTTTTTCAGATTTAAGTTGAAACATTTATTTGTAAATTTTTTCATTCTCAATCTTCAAGGTGTCTCTTTCTTTCTTCAGCACTCTGTTTTCTCAATGAGACTGATAAGGTATCTTTAGTTAGAGCTCATTTTATCTTTGCACTAGAGATTAGAGTAGCTATTGATGCTAGGAAGCTTATTGAGCAATGATCTGCAAGGCGGCTAATAACATGCAATCTCACGTAAGCTTACCCTTTGGCACATTATTATTACTGAAGTGGCCAAATATAGAGGAATCAAGATACCTTCAAATTCCAAGTGGGAAGAGCCAGAAAGGCCCGTTAGTGGTGAGTCAATGAATAAGAGTGCAGGGCAGAAGAGGAGGAAGATAGAAACAGGGTACGTAGCCTTCACAAGGCAAAACAACTTCAACTGCACCAATTGAGCATGAGGCACCCACAAGTGCTACACCTAAGTCTTCCACATTTAGTGAAAGTCACAAGCTCTAAAATTGATTCAAGACATGCAACAAGGGAAGTTGCAAGTACTCACTTATATGGAGAGAATTGAGATAGTTGTGGGAAGTTTGACTAGAAGAGTGCCACGGATTAAGAATGGGTAAGGGGAAATGGATGGGAGCACACTATGATGATCTCCCTTATCAAGCACCTCTACCACTTGAGCTATAGGGAAGTTACTTTAAGGTTAGGTCTAGCATTCTATATGATTTTTGTTACATTAATGCCATATCATCTACTCAGGATCCTAGTTTTTGACCACCCAATACAATGTAGTGTCATGTCCACTTTATATAAGCATACTAGGAGATTTGACTATTGAGTTTTAGAAGCTTACCCCTTCAACTGCAGGAAATATTTTTGAATTAGCAAACGAGGAGCATAATGTGTTTGAGTCACAAACCTATAAATGAACTACCAATTATTTGACTTAGAGACTGTTTGGAGGTTCAAAAACAAGAAAAAAAAAAGTGAAACTTTAGGTAGTTTTTTGTGTGTTTTTTTAGTTACATTTTTTGTGTGTTTGGTGAAAAAAAGTGTATTTTTTTAGCTTTTTTTTTGCAACTTTTAGGTATTTTGTAAACTTTTTACTGTAGTAAATCAAAAAAGTGGTAACTTTTTATTTTATTTTTACTGTAGCAAATCAAAAAAGTGAAAAAAATTGTTGTTCTACCAAACGCACCAAAAGTTGCAAAATGTAACTTTTGGTACTTTTTTGCTAGTTTTGGAGCCTCCAAATGGGCCCTTATACACAACTTATGGGTATTTAACTTCTTAGATTAACTATTCTAATTATTTGTGATGTAATGATTGGTTGTAATATTGTTTTTATTAAATAGTATATTAATCTAAATTATTTATTTTATATGTATTTGAGGGACGTATTAGTTGCTCTTAACTTTATTTATTAATTATGTTATACAAATTGACCTTAATACTGGACTTTAATTGTCACATTACTGTCACCTAACCTCTAAAATAGAATTTATTTTTCTTCATTTTATTCAGTCCCATTTATCCATGCCAAGTGCCATATTTTTCAATTGTGAAAATCTAAGGCATTACACATACTTGACTTCCAAGCCTACAGTTCATGCATGAACCAAAACAAATAAAATTGATTTTCATTTTATTTATGATCCAATTGCCAAAAGAAGTTTATAGATTGGTTTGTGTTAGATGAGATCAGCTTGCTTACTTACAAAGCCACTGTCCTTCGCAATATTTCAGATGTAGGGGCCATTGTACATGATCTGTTTTAAAAGAGTGTAGAAGACCAAGTCCAAGAGACGTCTGATTCCTTTGCTAATAAGGAGGAGAAGACTTGATCTCGTGCTCTGGGAGACGACTTGATCATGGACTCTTAAGATAGCTGTGCTGGTTTGACTTATTGAAGTTGTACTTTAACATTAATTTAGTCATACAAATCTTCTATATATAACCATAAAGCTCAACCACAAATGATAAGTGAAAAATACAAAATTCAAAGATTCCATTCTTACACAGCTAGTTATTTCAGAGGAATATTTAAAATTAAGAAGAATTCTACTAAAATTTAGTAGAGGAGCTTAATGCCAAAGTACATGTGGACATATCTACCAGTGTTCTTTGGGGAGAACTGAAGAAAGGACGAGGCGGGATTTGTAAGGAGTCTAGTTCCCCTTCTAACATATCAAGCACCTTACTCATTGATGGCCGATCTGAAGGATTAATTTGTATGCACCATAGGCCAACTATTGTCATCTTTCTTGCCTTTTCATTTTCCTCTCCATTCATAATACCATGTTGTCCAATTTCACTACCCAGTTCAAGACGCCTATATATCCAATCTGGAAAATATTGCTCACTAGTATGATCTCTAACATCAATATTCTCTCTCCCTACGACCATGTTCAATAGCATCATTCCATAGCTATAGATATCGGACTTGTGAGAGACCCCTCCAAAATTTCTAAAAAAAACTTCTGGAGCAATATAACCAACTGTTCCTCTCATGCCCGACATTGATACGATGCTCTCTTTCCTAGGGCATATTTTAGCAAGGCCAAAATCAGAAATCTTCGGACGGAAGTCTTCATCTAGGAGAATGTTTTGAGGCTTTATGTCCAAATGCAAAATTCTTGTGTTACAACCATGGTGCAAGTACTCTAATCCTCGAGCAATGCTAATCGCAATTTGGTATAATGTTTCCCATCCTAATAATCGACACTCTGCTGTGGAATTCTCATTATGCATGAACTTCTCCAACGACCCATTAGGCATGAACTCATAAATTAGGGCTCTTTTGTTACCCTCTGGGCAAAAACCCAGAAGAGTGACAATGTTAACATGGGAAGTCTTGCCGATGCTTGTGACTTCATTAATAAATTCTTCCACATTACCTCTTGATTTGTTTAGGACCTTATTGCAATGAGATCACCCGTTTTGAAATTTCCTTTGTACACGGTACCATATCCTCCTTGACCAAGTTTCTCTTTGAAGGAGCAAGTCATTTTCTTTATATCTGAATAACTGTACCTTTTGGAGCAAGGGCCCCCCATTTCTTTAAAATGATCTCTACGTTTTGGTTGATCATAGTTTCCTTCTTCCAAAATATCACTGATTTGCTAGATGTATCTCTCCTACAGTAACAGAGGAAGAGTACAACTAAAACTATTCCAGCAGCTAAAACACCTGCAATTATTGGTACGGGGAAAAGCAAAGTCAAGTTTAGGAAAGGATAAAGCAACTGTATTATCTTTGGGCAATAAAAAATCATTAGAAGCAATGCGTTATCTAAATTCCAATAAAAAAGGTAGGTTAATTTGCATGAAACTCTCATTTGGGGTTACGATTTGTGAGCGAAGAGAAAAGGAAAACAAAAAGGTTGGAATGCAAAATTATATACAAAATGTTAGTTTTTATTTTTACTTTTACTTTTTCCTTTTGTATGGTTAGGAAAATTAGAAGTAAATAAACCAATATTTGTCAAAATTGATTTTTATTTAATTAATCATGCAAAGAGTATAGATAATATTTTCATTTTGTTGCCCTTTCTTTTTACCTCCACAAACCTATGTTCCAAACAAACATTTAACAAATATGTAAAATAGCATACAAAATCTAAATTAAGGAAAAAAAAAAATATTAATGGTAGTTTTTGCTGCCAAGATCCTTCTGCTCCCAAGAACATATAATTCTAGTAGCACAATGGAAATCAAAATGAGAAATTATAACAGTAGTTCTCACATAAAAATAGCGTGGTCTATCCTCCACATTTAAAGAGTTAAATCATTATCTTGCCTTACTACCAATTTCACAAGCTTTTGATCTCCTATTTATTGTTAACTCTCTCCTTAAGGGCATTAAAACTCTTAGTTGTCATGTAGATGTTAGGCTATTTTAAGCTAACAAGTAACACTCGCATTCATGGCATTAGACCAGGAAAATGTCATGAGTTTAAATTTGCTAGTTGTTCTTATATTTGTATGAATTGCATTGTGGATCTTGTACTCTAAACCACGGAAGAATCCATGAGGTTTGATACCGGTTTGATACAAGGAATTTTAACATAAATTTTGAAGAAAGCGACAAATTGGACTGAATTCTCTCCGAGAAAAAGTTCATCAAAATATCATTAGATTCTTTTCATTACATTAACATGATTATTTATTTACAATTCTTTCACGCTTTTTTTAATTAACTATTCAGGATGAGTTTGGATTCAAAAAAGCTAGAACGCTTTTTTGGAAGCATTTTTTCCCTCCTATATGACTTTTTTTCACCAAAATTTGATTTCCTTTTTAAACGATGTAAATTTTAGGCATGCTAGTCACATTTGAAAAAAAAAAAAAAGAAAAAATTCTCGTCCATTTGAGTAAAAGCTATTTGCTTGGCTAAAAAAGTAATGAAAAAATTGATTTTTTTTTTTTTAATTTTCTTAAGCTTAAAATGGATGTGAATTTTTTTTTTTTCGTAACGAATGTGATCAACACACTTAAAAGTTATTGCTTCTAAAAAGAGAATCAAATTTAGGAAAAAAACAATAAAGTCATATGAGACAAAAAAAAACCAAAAAGCTAGTTGCTTTTTTGAATTAAAACTCACCCTCAGTTGACTTCCTTAGAGTTAAATAATAGGTTTTTGCAGCCCATTATTTGAGGACTCTACTAGTTCCTTTATTGGAACCATTCGAAGAGATCCCTAGTTGTCCTCCTTGTGTGCTTTTACTCATTTGTCTGCCCTAATTATCTAGCTAGCTAGTTGCTCTTAGGAATGTAAATGGATAAGATACTCGCAAAAATTATTTTTACCCAACTATATTATATGGAATTGGGTACAATTGTCAAGTCCAAATACAAATTTAAGAGTTGGAACTATTAATTTTCTTATTCAAGAATACAGAGACACATGAGAATATATATGTTTAATTTAATTATTTTATTTTATTTTATGAAATAATATGGTATCAACAAGTTTTTATTAGAATATTTCATGCCTAAAATATAAGTTTTACGCATAATTATGTGCTAAAATTGAATTGGCTAAAATCTCTAACTGTCTAGTGGTCCTCCGTTTAGTATCATTTAAGAGGGGAAATGAAAGATTCTACAGCAAACGTAGAAAGAACTACTTTGTACCTCTAAAAAAAAAAAAAAAAAAAATAGATCTATAAAATACAAACAAGATTTGAGCAAAGAGGCCTCAGATCTACTTTATAAAGAAAAAGGAATCAGATCTATTGAGAAAGTGAGTAGGTGTCTTACTATGGTAGAGTTTATCAACAACGGTGGATTACTTGGAGTCTGACAGTGATGATAGCTTTGATGGAATCTGTCAGCCACAATAGCGAAAATGGTTGACCTCTCGCAAGTGAGATAATCGATTGTTATGTTTAATATTATGATTGTACTAGTTTGGCTGAGGGTTAAGGAAGGGTATTGATGAAAATCAAAAGTGACAAAGGCCACTAAGTCACTATTAAGTAGGTAGATGATAAATGGAAAGTAATTGCTTTTATAATTTTTTATACTATTAAAATTATATTTATATATATATAATTTAACATATTATCAATTTGGGTATTTAATGAATATCCTACGTGTATGGGGTATCGGGTACCCAATGAACATAAATGTGTATCGGAAATCAAGTAACGAGTACCCTACAAACTAATCCCATCCGCAAGAGTATGTAATTTTGATTCTAAATTTGTTTCAATCTTATTAGAGCACTTCCCAATAGTTTTTAACGGATTTAGATAGATCAAGTACCCTCCTATACC